>PVJS01002456.1:0-84344 GCA_004027185.1 Glis glis | reverse complement strand
TCTCACGAAGTTGCGGAGGGCCTCACTAGGTAGAGAGAGAGAGAGAGAGAGAGACAGGGAGAGGGAGAGAGAGAGAGAGAGAGAGAAGGAGCTGAGGCTGGCCGCGAACCCGGATCCTCCGGTCTCCGCCTCCCAAAGTACTGGGATTACAAGCGTGTGCCACCACGCCCAGCCAAAAGTTAATCTTTAAGGTTCATGCTAATAAAAAAGGGAATTGATCATAGGTCTACCTCAAGCAGTATCATTCCCTATTCAGGTAAGTCAAAAGAAGCCATTCATGGAACTAGAACACCAAGCAGCAGCATTAATGTAAAAAAACACCCTGGATTTTATATGTTAGTTTTCTGTTATTAGGAGTGTAACCAAATTCTTCCTTCACTGCCAAAGATGATGCAGGCTTCCCCTTATTGTGTTCTTGTCTGCACAATTTTTTTTCTTTTTCTTGCGGTACTGAGGATTGAACCCAGGGGAATTCTACCTCTAAGCTACACCCCCAGCTCTATTTTTTATTCCTTATTTTGGAACAGGGTCTCACTAAGTTGTGGAGGGCCTCACTAAGTAGCTGAGTCTGGCCGCGAACCCGGATCCTCTGGTCTCAGCCTCCCAAGTACTGGGATTACAAGTGTGCACCACCACGCCTGGCTTGTCTGAAAAATTTTAAGAATAAAGTCAACAGACTACAGAAGGGTGGGTATAGGGGTATAGAAATTTATTTTAAGGGAAGATAGAAGACAAAAAATTTCCCTACATACGGGGGAAAGGGTCCCTGAAAGAGAGTAACTATTGAAGTTTTAGGGAGGTGAGCTTTTCTCCCTTCTTGTGGTTCCCCATCTGCTCTTTTGTGATTGGTCAGAATTGGGAATCCAATGTCTTTTGCCCAGTTTCAATCCTTAATTTGAATCTTTATCTTAAATAACCTTCTGTAAGCTCTTCTAGTCCCTGGTACCACTTGTCTGCCTTCCCTATCCTTTTCCCTTTGATTACTCTCCGAGCTGAAGCTTTCTTGCCTGGTCATCATTACCCCTGTATCTTATTAACCTTCCCTGCTTTTATTCCTTTTACAGATGGTTCCTTTTAACCCTTCCTGTCCCTAGGTCCTCTGTCCTAAACTGTCTAACGTTCTTAGCTCCTCAGTAGGAAAAAGCTCGGTAATCAAACCAAGTTTCTAAAGCAGAGGTCTAAAAACTATGGTCTGTGGGCCAAAATTAGAGTACCGCCTGTTTTTATAAATCAGGTATCATTCAAGCACAGACTCAGCCATTTGTTTATGGCTTCTCTCATGCTACACTGGCAGAACTAACTAGTCGTGGAAGATACTGAATAACCACAAAGCCTAAAATATTTACCATCCGACCCTTTACAGAAAAAGTTTGCCACTTCCATCAACCATATAAAATACACATATCAGTAGCAGTGGGATAAAAGATGCTCACTGAAAAGAAAAGAAAAAAGCTGCTTTTCCCAGTTCTGAATTTCCTGTAATGAGCTAGAGGTGAGGAGCAGGTGCCGGGACATAGCTTATAGCTTTCCTTTGCTAATAAAATTTGGCCCACACCTGCTCTCCTCCACAGCCCCCAATCAAGGACTACAAGTTTTACATCAGAAATAGGTTTGGATGACCCTAAAGCCCTGCTCCCTGCAGGATCAGCTTTCTGTCCAACCCTGCAGGGCTGCCTAGACTCGCAGGCGCCGCCTTCCCTGCTCAGGGTCATTGGGCTCCTCCTGGCCCCAGTTCTAACAAAGAGGAACCACTGACTGGAGTCATTTAGTTCAATTGCTGACAGGAATCCTATTATCTAAGTGCCACTTCCCATTGAGGTCTGTAGATGCAGGCACACTGCTCTGCACCCATGATTAGCGAGGGAGCTGAGCAGCTACATCCCTTACCAACGGGGAGTTGGGTGAAGGAGAGCGGTTTCCACATGCATGAAATCTGCACCCAGAGCCAGACTTGGGCCACATTTTTTGTTTCTGCTTGTTGTTGGGTTATTTTGTTTTGTTTCTCCTCGTTTCTCTCTGTCAATCACTGTGTGTCTTCTGTGCTCTTTAGCTCTGACCTACAGGGGAGCCTCAGGCAGAGAATTGCTCCTGAGCCTCTAACCACAGCACAGCTGGCTAGTCTGTCTATTGCAATCAGCAGCGAACTTTACTGGCCTAGATTGATAAGAGATTTTCTACTTATAAAATTCAAGCCTATTTCACTCATAATCTAGCTAATGTTGATTGGTTGAATAGTGACCAGGTGACAAAAGCTTAACAATTAAAAATATATCATGAAGCCGGGTGTGGTGGCGCATGCCTATAATCCCAGTACTTGGGAGGCTGAGAGAGGAAGATTGCAGGTTCAATGGCAGCCTTAGCAACATGGCGACTCTCAGCAACCTAGAGAGATCCTGTTTCAAAACCAAAAGAAATACTTAAAAAGGGCTTGGGGTGTAGTTCCGGGGGTTCAATCCCCAGTACCACAAAATAAATATGTACATATATATATGTACATACATACGTGTGTGTGTGTGTGTGTGTGTGTGTGTGTATTTGTAATGGAAGAGGGTGAAAGAAAAAAATGAGCACTTTGAAGTGTCCGAGGGCCTGAGATTGCATTGGTTTAAGAAAATCAACCTAGAGGTAGAGTTAATAGAGTTAATGCACGACACTAAGATCACATCTACTTCTGCTTAAAGGCACAAATTGGTAAGTCAGATCTCTTACATCACTTACCAGTATCTTACCACCCTGCAGGACATCAATTTCTACAGCTCAGTGATACCCTTGTATCCTCCCCCTTTGGCCAAAAACTGACTGACAGAGTTTACCAAAAAAGTCTGAGTTAGTACAGAAGGCTTAATAAGAAACACCCTTGGGCTTCATTGATGGGTCCATGAGCTCACACCCCAGCCCAAATGGACATTATCCATTCAGTAATGCCAAATTGGTTACTGTGAATGGTTAAGGATCATTGTAGACCATGTATGAGGCTGTATGTGTTTGTGCATAAAAATGCAAATGTTTCTAACTCCTTTTTACATGAAAAAGATTACAATGCCAAGCTGGGTGTGGTAGCGCTCACTTGTAATCCCAGTACTTGGGAGGCTGAGACTGGAGGATCTGGGTTCGAGGCCAGCCTCAGCTACTTAGTGAGGCCCTCTGCAACTTAGTGAGACCCTGTTTCAAAATAAATAAAAAATAGGGCTGGGGGTGTAGCTCGGAGGTACAATGCCCCTGGGTTTAATCCCCAGTACCACAAAAAAAAAAATAACAATGACATAAAGGACAATAATAACTAAATGGTTAAAGCATTGCCTCCACAACAGACATGATGCTGACGACACTACCTGTGTCAACCTGTATAACACAATCATACTTCAAGATAAGTACGATTGGTAACTCTTAAATTATAAGGTGATAGTTAAGGCCACCAGAATGCTATGGATTGATGTGCGTTTCTCTAAGTCAGCCTTCCCAGGGCCTTCCTCTGTAGATACAATATTGAATTTTTCATTTAAAATGCCAGGTGTGATCCAGAGAAGAAGAGATTTCCTAATGTTGCCTTAACACTCTACAAAAAGTTGGATCTGTACTTCTTCACTTCTCTATTTACATTCCAAATGTGCCCCAGGAATAAGATTTTCAGTGCATCCAGACGGGAATCCATTTCCTATTTCCAGCTGTGTGATTCATAATAATAAAGAAGTATCCAGAGGAAAAATTCCATCAGCTCTGGATGGGTTGAAGCATGGCTATCTGAAGTCTGAGAAATGTGTTCTCTCAGGAGCTCTGATAAGACAGAGTAGAGGGTTTCGTATGTTTTTAATATGCAGGCATCATATCATGTATACATATCGAAGATAAAAATATTCGAAACTGGGGCTATCAGGATTCTCAAGGCTTCTGATCTTTGGCAGTATACTCTAACAGTAAATTATATAAGCATTGATTGAAGGCATTAATTAGGTTGGGTCCTGGCTCTCTACTTCTAATTATCTGGATGGCCTTACTTATTGGGTAAACCCTTAATCTCTCTGATTCTCAGGTTTCCTTTCTGCAAAATGGATGACAGGCTTTCGTGCTCTATCATAAGTAACAATCTTAATACAAAGTCCAGCACATAGTAGGCAGTCACTTAATTGCTGCCACTAATTTAACTGGACATCATTACATTTCACGCTTACTGTATGCCACGACATTATTTGTTTTCTGTTTTCTAAGATGTGGTATATGGATGCATGAATTCCTGGTTTTGCCAGATAAGGTATTGTTATTTTTGTTTTGTTTTGTGTGTTTTTCAGAAGGATTCTAAAATGCTTAAGGTATTTTTCTGCCTTCATAGTTTCAGTCCATAATCGAATCTTTTATCATTGAGTTTCTCGCAAGACGTTAGGGACATTCATTGTTGTACACTGGAAGAGATTGTGGACAGGGAAGATTAGGTTTGAGTATCTTCCAACCTAATAGACAATTATGAAATTTCACTTTCATAATTAAAACCTCAAAGTGGATAAGATCTCACATGAAATAATTCAGCAGGGATTTAAGGTGCTCTTTATATGTTTTGAAGCCATCCTGGTGCTATGATTGGTAATATTAATAAATATCATGCCCAGTTTCTGCCTGACACAACTCTGCCTTCAGTTTGTTATATTTCCCCTCAGTTAATAGAGAGAAAGTTAAAAAAATTTATTCAGTTGGGAGGAATAAAATTCATCTCATCCCTAATCAGCATATTACTTTCCACAAGGACATAAAATCCACATGGATTACCTCTGTGGGCCAGGGCATATAATTTGTTATAGCAGAGTTTCTCAACCTTTAGTGTACACCAGAATCACCAAGAGAGTTTGATTAAAAAAAAAAAAGATTTGTGGGCCTCACCCCCAGATTTCTGATTCAGTAGGCCGGAGTGAGACTTTATATTTCTAACGAGTTCCTGGATAATGCAGTAAATGCTGATATTACTGTCCCAGGGACCACATTTTGAGAATATCAACATTCTCTGTGGAAATGAAATTTGCTCTGCTCTGCAGGGTATATCTTTCACAAGAAAGATCCGTTTAACAATCAGGCAAGTTTTTGTTTTTTAATAAGAGCTTTTTCTTCTTTTCCTACCTTTGAGCATTCCTCAGGACTCTTTATTTTTTTTACTTTCATTGGTGCATTGTAATTATATATCATAGTGAGATTCAAAGTGGTAGATTCACACATGCACACAGGAGTCTTTTTATACCTTTTATCTTCCTTTTCTCGTGCAGAGCATACTCCAATTTTCTGTATTCATCTCTATATAATTGGTGCTCTATTTATAATGCCTTTCTTTGCCTTGAAATCTAGGTCCACAATTCCACATGTTCTTATTCAACAAGAATTTATGGAACAAATGAATAAATGAATGAATAAATGGATGGATTAGAGGATATGCAATATCCCAAGAGCCAAAGAACCAAGATGCTTCTACTCAAAGTTCTCTTGGCTCTAAATTCCTGTTTCTGATCCAAATTAACAGTAGAAAGGTATACTTTCTAATTCTCTATAATATTTTAAGGAAGTAAGGACAAGAGAAAAGAGGTGAAAGAGTGAAGCTGAGCTGAAATTGCTGTAATTGTATAGAAGATTCAGGAAACAAGCAGCCCTGTGACGTTGAAAAGTTGCTACACTGGGATATTGGGAAGCAGTGATAAGCTCTGGTTAGTTCCTATGGGGTGTGTGTGTGTGTGTGTGTGTGTGTGTGTGTGTGTATGTGTGGTTGTGTGTGTGTGTGTGTGTTACTGGGGATTGAACCCAGGGACATTCCACCTCTGAGCTATACCCACAGCCCTATTTAATTTTTTATTTCAAAATAGGGTCTCACTAAGTTGCTGAGACTAACCTCCAACCTATGATCTTCCTGTCTCAGCCTCCCAAGTAATGGGCATGTGACATCACACCCAGTTACATTCCTTTTCTTAACAGTTACCTTGATTAGCTTAACTACCAATAGCAGCCACAGCTTAGATAAACCACCTACCTTAAAAGCATGCTTTTTGCAAATTTCTGTTACTTCCAAAATCCTTTCCAAGTTTAGACAGACTCGGAACAAAGCATAAGCCTACAGTTTACGGTGTCAAATCACCTGAGTTTTGGTTTTCTTACGTGTGGGTCGTGTCCCAAAAGCTTGCAATCAAACAAGTCTTCAGCTGTTTTTGTTGCTACTGGCCTGGGAATACTGAGAACCACCTGGGGACTGGGTGGTAGTGGCACCTAATCACCCCAATAATAATGCAAATTATAAGACCCAAGGAGGAGCCCACACATATCTGAATGGCACTAGGGAATTTTCCAAAGAGAAGGGTAAGAACGAGATTCAACTTCTGGAATGACAGAAAGAGGACGTCTAATAATCTGCACTTCCATAACAACAACAAGAACGCTGACCAAAGGCAAAAAGAAAAGAAAACTGTCAAAATCAACTTTTTCAGAATCCCAGAAACTAAGTAAAGGATTGCCACAACTCAAGGAATATTTATTTAGGTAAACAGATAAAATTCATAAAAACAGTGAGCTTTGTGGCAGTTTAACTTGTCCAAATTTGTGTACCTCTCCCTAGCTCTGCAGAGGCCTTGAAAGGCAGCTTATTACATTCTTATTACGCTGGTAGCCTAGGAGCCACTGTGAGGGGAGGACTAATTTGGAGCCCACCAAGTGCCTCATTCTCAAAGAATTGTCACTATTCACCCGATGACAGCTCACTGAAAGTATTCTCAAGGTGTGTCCTTATTTGACCTGACTCAGAGCTTGGTCTATACAAACAGTGATATCAGCAGGGCATTGATAGAAAAAAATTAGTGGTAATCACTGAACATTGCAGACTTAACAACTGAGGCTAAAAGGCTGACCAAAAGAAAATTTTAAATAAAATTGAAAAGAAAATATGACATGCTCTTAAGGAACTTTGCAAAGCTTTGACATATTTCTGTGATTCAGAAGATCATGCATGTATGCAGGACTGTGTACACATTCCATGCCAAGTAGGATCTGAGAAGCTCGTAAGCTCATCTTTGGCAAACACTGAGGCTCTAGGCAAGCAGGAAGTGAAGTCTAAGTCAGGGTTTTAAACATTTTACAAGACAGGCAATTCTTTAGAAAGACATAATAATTTCAAGCATGTATGTGCCTAACAATACAGTCACAAAATGCATTAAGTAAAAGCTTACAGACCTGAAGGAAGGAGTAGACAATTAATTGAATACTCATTGGACATTTCAAAACCTCAGTTGTAATAGCTGATAAAATAACTAAGCAAAAGATAACAAAGAAATAGAAAACTTGGCCCGGCGTGGTGGCGCATGCTTGTAATCCCAGTACTTGGGAGGCGGAGACCGGAGGATCCGGGTTCGCGGCCAACCTCAGCTTCTTAGTGAGGCCCTCCGCAACTTTGTGAGACCTGGTTTCAAAATAAAGAATAAAAAATAGGGCTGGGGGTGTAGTTCGGAGGTAGAATGCCCCTGGGTTCAACCCCTGGTACTGCAAAAAAAAAAAAAAAAATAGAAAACTTGAACAACACTATTAACTAAACCTAATATATATCTGTAGAAAAAATCTCCCCAACACAAGCAGATTGTATATTCCTCTCAATGCACTTGGAACATTCCTCAAGATACACCATACGTAGGCCATAAAATAGGCCACAATAACTTTATACTGATTAAAATCCTAAATAGTATGTTCTTTAGACTACAGTAAAATACAATTAGAAATCAATCACAAAGCGAAATTTAGAAACTATAAATATATGAAAATTATATATTTCTAAACAATAGATCATAGAAGAAATCATGAGGTAAATAATTAAATACTTTGAGATGAATAAAAATGAAAACGCAATATAGCAAAAGTTATGATATGCAGCTAAAGCAGTGTTTGGAGAATTTTTTTTTTGGTAGTGGGGATTGAACTCAAGGGCATTCTGCCTCCGAGCTACACCCCCAGCCCTTTTTTATTTTTTTGTTTTTGAAACAAGGTCTCTCTGGATTGCTGAGAATCTCACTACTTTGCTGAGGCTGTCCTTGAACCTGAGATCCTTTTGTCTCATCCTCCCAAGTACTGGAATTACAGATGTGCAAGACCATGCCTGGCTTAGAGGATAATTCACACCTACATAAATGCCTAAATTATAAATGAAGAAAGATCTAAAGTGAAGAAACAAATGTCCACTTTAAGAAAAAAAAAGAAAGAAAGAAATTCAACCCAAAGGAATCAGAAAAAAAGGATATAATAAAAACTGAAGCATAAATAAATTAAACATTATTGGCTATAGGGATGGGAAATGTCTTCATAAAAAGAAAAAAATTTAGTACTAGAGGGTAAAGTTTTATGGATTTTATTACATTGAAATTTAGAGTTCCTATTAAACAAATTACAACTAAAGACAAAGTTGACAGAAATATGAAACTGAAAGAAGATATTTATAATCTCTAAGACTTGCAAGATTATTATGTAGAACTACACTGTCCAATACATAGTCCCTAGTTACCAATGGAAATTTATTTACTTACTTATTTATTTATTTATTTATTGCGGTACTGGGGATTGAGCCCAGGGGCATTCTACCTCCGAGCTACACCCCCAGCCCTATTTTTTATTCTTTTTATTTTTAATCAGGATCTCACTAAATTGCAGAGGGCCTCACTATGTAGCTGAGGCTGGCCCCAAACCCAGATCCTCTAGTCTCAGTCTCCCAAGTACTGGGATTACAAGTGTGTGCTATCACGCCTGGCACAAATGGCGTGAATTTACATCAATTAAATAGAATTGAATTTCATTTCCTCAGTTGTACTAACCACATCTTAAGTACTCCCTAACACCTTAAGACTAAAGCCTAACATATCCAACAGTATAAATACAGAACATTTCCATTATTCAACAGCACATTCTAAAGCACAGAACTGATCAAGTATATACCAAACCCATGCAAACCCACAAAAAAAAATCTGAAATTTCAAATTAAACATGGGCAAAGGATGTAAATAAACAATCATAGATGGAGATATATAAATAGTTGTTAGGATTCAAACATACACTCTACCTCAGTAGGCATCAAAGAAAAGAAAATTAAAATGGTGAAATACCATGTTAAGTCCGATAGACTGATAAAAATGGGAAAGTAGGATAATAGCAAATTTTGGTAAAATCTGAGGAAATGAGAAACTTGCAGTGTTAGTGACGGTGTCACTGGCATAGCCCTTGTGGAAAGAAGTGGGCAATATTCAGTCAGATTAAACAGATCTGTATCCTGGCATACCATAATCACACACACACACACACACACACACATACACACACACACACACACACACACACACACCCCTGGCTGGATATACTGGAGAAATTCTCCACAAGGATGCTGAGATACAATCACTCCTAACCCTGGATGCTCAGCCTCATTTTGAGCTGGTTTGACAGGTCTGAGTATCACAGCAGAAGAACACTATGATTAAACTCCTGGGCCAAAGCTTTGCCTCTCTAAGACACTTCTCTCAGACATTACTTGCCCTCAGCTGTATAAATTGTGTACAGCATGATAGGGATGAGCCTTTCTCTGGAAAACTGGCCATGCTGCTTATCAACTATCTGTGCTAAGGCCTACACGATGGGGCAGAGTCCAGGGGACTGTGTGCTCTCCACGTCTACATTTGCAAAGGGTTTCCTAAATGCACTTCATACGTGCACTGTGTGATTCAAAACTGTGTGTATGTGCAGTGATTTATAGAAAAGTATGTGTTTTTCAGGGTGGTGGAAGCAATACTGATGCCTATCACTAGGGAAATAGATAAGGAAATGAAGTAGATCCAGAATATATTATATTTGCTGCAGTCAGAAGCAAGAAACTGTCTTTACTGTGAAGCCATAGATCTTAAAAATAGTATTGATCAAAAAGGTAATAAGAAAAACAAAGTTCTGTAGCTCAATTATTCATGTGTGTTAAATTTATATACATAGTACTGCATATTTTATATGAATATACATATATTAAGAGACATATCAAACAATGTAGAGGTGGTATGGTAATAATTGGGGTGGGGAAACTAAGGTATATTCTAGAGAGGAAAAGAAAAATAAGTTTGAAAAGGCAGGTCTTGCCTCTAATTGCAAGATAATATTAATGGTATTAAAGATTCATCTTATGAGGTATCCAAATACATGGGTAAAAAATGACTATTTTTATAATGACTTAATAATAGTTATTAAGAGAATCAAATGAGTGACACAGGGACTAATCAAAGAAGAATCTAAGGTTTAATCCTGTGAGTTTTAAAGTAACTGGGAAAAGAACAGCACCATTTACAGTGATAAAGACACAGGTCTATAGAGATGATTTCAGTGAAAACGCCAATTCTGTTTTACACATTAGGGTGCTGGTACAAGACCCTAAGGGAAAGGAAAACAGAACTTTTATTATAAAAGAAAATTGCACTTTGAAACATATACAAGTAGAGAATTTATCAAGTCTAGATGGTTTAATTAGCTGTTCTATCAGCAAAGATGAGTGTGGGAAGAGAATGAGCTAAAGTAGAATGACTACTGGGGTGAGAAGCCAAGGTAAGAGTGTGGATGAGGAGGAGGCTGGGTGAGACACACGCGTGTTAAATTTCATCAAAACAGAAAAATGAAAACCTGCTTTGGAATATATATATATATATATATATATATATATATATATATATATCATGTCTTCTCACTTTCATGTGAGGAAACCAAGCAGCCTTCTGAATATTATGATTCCTACAGAACATTTCCTAGGCTATGCTCTTTCTCTTAAGTCAGGAGGATGATGGAGCTTTTGCCCTGTGATGCCTTATGCTTAGACATACTCTCAGGATTGTCCCTTTGTTCTTAACTTTTGGAGAAAGACAGAGTCCTGTGCTTTGGCTAGGAACAGCCTCTTCCCAGTATCTAAAGTTCTAAGGCAGGGTTTGTAGGCACGATTTTCAGCTAAGTTTCCAATGTCTACCATGGATTTATCTAGCCAGATTTAGGTAGGCTCTTCTTCTGACAAGTTTGCTCACATTAAATTGGAGCCACAGCTTCCAATCTACACTGCTACTGGGATCTTTGTTCTTTTCTCTTCTTTCTGAGGAATTCTACTTATGCACACCTGCTTTCAGGACAGAATATACTGTGCCATCAAAAGTCTTGCAGTTTTTCTGAGTAAATGTAACTTAGGGTACCTGACATGTATAGGCACATCAAAAGCATAACTCAAGTGTTTAAGGACAGTCACCAAGTTCTTCAACTGCTATAATCTTTGAGTCTATAGTTAGGATATGGACAGGAGGATGATCAAAGTATAGTCTACCTTTTTTATGTCACATACACTGATCAGCACATACACTGATTTTCTGGTCTTCCAAAATCAAGTGCCTATTGGTATTTGTATTCACCAAGCCAACTCTATTGGCCTTGAACTTAATGGAAATTCTTTCTGAATTTGTTCATTATTGTTATTTTTAGCTTTTGTATTTGCTATTATGAAGAGTTTTTTTCTCTTTTTTTTTCTTTCTTTCTTTTATTTAGGTTTTGTATTCATATACACTTCCAAAGTTGAGGGATGCTATAGTGAGAACTGCCAACCAGGACTATTTTTTAATTTATTTTTTATTTATTACATTTATTGGTGCATCGTAGTTATACGTTTTGATAAGTGTCAGGGTATCAGAAGCATGCATGCACATATTGCTCATTTAGCCCTCCCTCAAATCCCACCCTATTCCCTCCCACTTCCCTCCTTTCTGTGCTCAGCATAGTGATTGACTGATAAGTTTGTGTGTACACATCATGTACACTAGTGTATTTCCCTCTTCCCCCCTTCCATTTCCCTCATTTGGGTCACCTTCTTTGCTCAACCAAAGTTTTCTCCTCTGTCTGGGGTTCCCTTCTAAGTCCCATTCTCCCTAGTTTCCACATATTAGGAGAACATGAATCTACTGTTTGGAAATGTGCTCCTCGAGCTCAGTGGAGATGTTGAGTTTAGAGTCATCAGCACAGAGAATACTTTCAGTATTGCAGTAGATAGAATTCTAAGATAACCCTGGTTCCCACCCCCATAAATCCCCTTCTTTGAGTGTGGACATGACCCATAACTTGCTTCTATTTCTTGCCCCATCTCAAAACTTTTTTAAAAATCAGACCTATTGAGATATCATGCATAAACAATACAATTATCACATTTAAGATTTAAAGTGCATGATAAAATGATTTTAGCATAGTTACAAATTGTAACTTGCTTCTAACCAATAAAAGATGGTGAAGGTGAGGGAATCTTTTTCAGATTTAATTAAAATCCTAATCAGTTGACCTCAAGTTAATCAAAGGGGAGATTATCCTGTGTGGACCTAATTTAATCAGATCTTTTTAAAAAGAACCTAGAGGTGAGATAATCAAAGCAGCAGAGACTCCCTCTCCCTTGCTGGCTTTGAAGTGTGATGAGTCCTACCAGCCCCAAGAAAATGAATTCTGTCAACAACTTGAAAAAGCCTGGAAGAGGACACCCAGTCAGATAAGACTGCATCCCTGGCTAAAAATACAACCTCAACCTAGTAAGGCCTCAAGCAGAGGACCCAATTATTCTGGAACCAGACTCTTGACCCATGGAAACTGTATGTTAACAAATGGGTGTTGTTTTATGCTAAATTTGTGGTAATTTGTTACCCAGCAACACAAAAGTAATACAAGCATTGTAGTTGGGCCACCAGTCTGAGAAAGAAGTAGATAGGAAGACGCAGAAAAGTTTATCTCAGAAGAATACTCACAGTTAAGAGATGAGACATACTCAAAAGAAATGGTGTCCTTTTTATAAAAGAAGATCAAGAACCATGTCACAGAATTTAAGGAGGAAAGAGACCCCAGGAAGAAGGGTGGTTAAGTTCAAAATACTGCAGGTAAATCAAGATGAATGCAAACTAGAATTGACAAGGGCATTACAGGAGAGGTCACTGAGGCTGCACAGAGTTCAAAGGCTTTAATTACCAATTCCCAGTTAAAAAGAATCATGCCATCTGCAGCTCTTATCTTGAACAGGAGTAGTTTCCTGGAGTTCAGAGTAACAATCAAACTCACGAGCCACAGAAGAGCCAACTTTACTTACCTTTAAGAAATGATACATGTCAGACCACACCAGAAATGCAGGGCAATTTGGCATGACTCGAAAAATGCAATTTCCAATGTTCAAACATCCCTCCAGCCGGGCGTGGTGGCGCACGCTTGTAATCCCAGTACTTTGGGAGGCGGAGACCGGAGGATCCGGGTTCGCGGCCAGCCTCAGCCCACTCGCTCTCTCTCTCCCTGTCTCTCTCTCTCTCTCTCTCTCTCTCTCTCTCTCTCTACTTAGTGAGGCCCTCTGCAACTTCGTGAGACCCGGTTTCAAAATAAAGTATAAAAAATAGGGCTGGGGGTGTAGCTCGGAGGTAGAACACCTCAAACCTATCTTAATGCCCCATTTCTTTTTCTTTCTGTACTAACTCGTGGTCTCATATTTTGGACTGGATCTTCCAGTTTTTGCTGGACCTGTCATCAGAAGGGCTACCTTCTCTGACCCAGGACTAACCAGTTCCATCTTGTACTCAGTAGATTATTCCTGTTTCCTAACCTGGTATCTCTATCTAGCTCTGAGGATCCCTCACATCCTCTTTCATTAAGGTTATTCTGTGTCTGACTTGGAATTCTGAAATACTCACTTCTTCCTCCATACTCCAAGTTCAGCCCTAGAACTTGGACTTTTGTCATGTGATCAATTTTTTTTGAGAAAGTGATTTTAATTGAGATTCATAATGCAAAGTGCTAAATTATAGAAGGGAAGCTGAATTGTGGCGGGATGAGAGGGTAAAAATATGAGTCACCTATTCTAAATGCACTAATTACTTCCCCTATGAATAGAAGGAAAAGTTTCTGAGTGATGTTTACTCTTCTCCTGACATCTCACAACTTAAATACTGTAATACATTTAACAACATGTAAGTACTAATATTAAGTCCATTGATAATTAGGTTATGTGACAGGGGAATGAGGGAGTAAAGAAAACAAAGATATCTGCTCAATATGAATGTACATATGCACAAACATATTCTTGCCAAAACAGAAAAGAAATACTCATAACAATTATAATCCTCATTTTTGTAACTGGTCACCTGGCCATAGTTAATATTTATAATTACTTTCTCCTACTACCAATTCTGTATTCCCTCTACCTTCAGCAAGCACCTCAGAGGGGCTTTGTTCTTTACCTAAAGCGATGATCAATCATCCCCACTAACACCATAACTCCCTTTTCAGCCTGTTGACTCAGAGGCATGAGGAGCCCAAAGTGGCTAGGAAGAAGTCTTCACTTCCATTTCAATGGAATCATTATTGTGTCTCCTGATAGAAGCATTCCCCCTCTGGAACCAAGACTTCTAGGCCAGCAGAGTATAAGGTTGCGGGTTGCAGGGACCGGAAGCAAAAATTTTGCTAGTAGGTGATGAGGGGTAATAGAGGAGTTGTACCATTCCCACTTCCATCCTTGATTCCTGGACCCGCAAATTCTAGCTATAGGAGAAACAGTACTATAGAGTAGATCCTGACTCAGAGCATATACAGCCTCTGGAGAACCTTGTCCCAGCCCTGAGAGGTACTGCCACCTAGCTGGTGCTATAATTTCATCTTCAAAAGGACATTCCATTGTCCTGTCAAACAAGCTGCTTCAGGATGTTGGGGAACATGGTAAGACCCTTGAATCCCACGAGCACAAGCCCACTGCCACACTTTCTTGGTTGTGAAGTAAGTTCCTTGATGAGAAGCAATGTTGTGTGGAATACCATGATGTCGAATAAGGCATACTGTAAGTCCATGGATGGTAGTTTTGGCAGAGGCATTATGTGCAGGGAAGTCAAATCCATACCCAGAGTAGGTTTCTATTCCAATAAGGACAAAGCACTGCCACTTCCAGTATAATCAACCTGCTGCCAGGTTGCTGGCTGATCACCTCAGAAAACGATGTGATATCAGGGTCTCTACTGCTGGCACATGGGACAGTCAGCAATGGCCATAGCCAGGTCAGCCTTGCTGAGCGGAAGTCCATGTTGCTGAGCCCACCCTTGCCACCATGGCCACTTTGTTCATGAGCCCATTGGCCAATGACAGGGGTGGCTGAGGAAAGAGGCTGCTATCCAGAGACCATGCCATCCTAAGTCCTCCTCTGCTGAGGTCACCTTTTCATGAGCATTAACATGGGACACAAATATCTTCACATTCTTCATCCATCTGGAGAGATCCATCATACACCTCTTCCCCAAATGTCTTTGTCACTAATTTTCCAATCACGTTCTTTCCAAGTCCCTGACCATCCAGCCAAACCACTGGCTACAGCCCATGAATCAATATATTGCCACACATCTGGCCATTTTTCCTTCCAAGCAAAATGCACAACCAGATACACGGCCTGAGGTTCTGCCCACTGAGACGATTTCCCCCTCGCCATTGTCCTGCAGTGATGTCCCAGCGAGGGGCTGTAGTGCTGCAGCCATCAACTTTTTGATACCTGCATATAGTGCAGGACCATCTGTAAGCAAGGCCCTAGTTTTTCTCTTCCTCTATTATCTGAAAGGCAAATTATGCTTAATTTTTCTTACCAGTAGATAATCAAATGAGGTCCTGAGCATTGGATAAATTCACAGGACTGTCCTTAATTTCTATAGGCAAAATCTTCAGAAATCCAAGTAAGTATGAATTATCAGTCTTACATTTGGGGGAGAAATAGTTATCATTGTTTGGAAGTAAATGTTGAATTATGATTTGCTTACTTGTTTTTTGTACATGTTTTCAAATCTCAATCTTATTTTATTTATCAGCAAGAATTATAATAACTGTCTCATCATTGAAATTAGATAAACATCACAAGTAAACCACTAAAAGCTACATGCAGCTATAAATAAGACACTTGAATCAGCAAGAGTACTTTAGCATTCTTCCCAAGACTTCTTTGTGTTTAATTACAAAACCTTCTTTGATGCACTAATGCTCTGAATATCATTGTCCCGGTCATTTCTCTTTACAGCAAGGATGTGTATCTTCTTGTTCTTGTCTCTCTCTTCTTTCTTTTATCCCCCCCCAAAAAAGCAATGTCTCTATGTTAAGAGCATTTCTTTTTCTAAACAGTAATTTTATATCCTGTTCCAAATCCAAAGTCTAAGCTTATTTCAAAGTCTTGCTCTAAAGCTTTACTTTAATGTTTTCCAAATATAAGGCTGTTGGTTACAATGAATTTGAATTTAACATGTTAACATGTCTGCAGCACAACTGGCTGTAGATATCAGGAGGGTATATGTTCATCTAAATAATTTAATTTAGCCGGGCGTGGTGGCGCACACTTGTAATCCCAGTACTTTGGGAGGTGGAGACCGGAGGATCCGGGTTCATGGCCAGCCTCAGCGCTCTCTCTCTCTCTCTTCTCTTTCTCTCTACCTAGTGAGGCCCTCCGCAACTTCGTGAGACCCAGTTTCAAAATAAAGTATAAAAAATAGGGCCGGGGGCGTAGCGCGGAGGTAGAACGCCCCTGGGTTCAATCCCCAGTACCGCAAAATAAATAAATAAATAAATAATTTAATTTGATGGAGCGTTGGGTTGGGCAAAACCGCATGTTACAAAATGTCAGTCCCCTCCCCCCATGTAATTTCAATCATTGTACATTCATTCATTTGGATTTAAGGCTTTTTGTCTTTACAATTAATATTAAAATTCACTTGCTTCTGGAAGGGATTAACTCTTGTCAGTAAACATCTGATTAACAGGGTTTATAGGAATAAGACATCGAAAGGAGGAGGTTACAGAGTAAAAAAAAGTATAAATCCATGTCCAGAAAAAATCTTTAGACAGCTCAATTCCCCTTCATGCCATTCCATCCCTTTTTATTCACAAGTCACCTAAAAACAGCCAATTTTTCCATAAAGCATAGATTTATTTATTAATTTATTTTTTAATGGTACTGGGGATTGAAACCAGGGACATTCTACCTCCGAGCTACATCCTCAGCCCTATTTTAGTTTTATACTGAAACAGGTCTCACGAGGTTGATAAGAGTCTCACTACTTGCTGAAGCTGTCCTCGAACCTGTGATCCTCCTGTCTCAGCCTCCCCAAGTACTGGGATTACAAGTGTGCACCACCATGCCTGGGAAATCACAAATTTATATAGTATTACTTCTTTCTATAATTATAACATAAATGATATTATGACACACTAATAAATACACTGAAATAAAAAATTTGGATATGAGATTCTGAAGATTCCACAAGTATGGAACTTTGTGGCTCTATACATATTTCTCTTCCTATGACTAGAGATCTATCTAATGCCATAAAAATATTCTAGGAGCCGGGCATGGTGGCGCACACTTGTAATCCCAGTACTTTGGGAGGCAGAGACTGGAGGATCCGGATTCGCAGCCAGCCTCAGCTCTCTCTCTGTCTGTCTGTCTGTCTGTCTCTCTCTCTCTCTCTCTCTCTCTCTCTCTACTTAGTGAGGCCTTCCACAACTTCATGAGACCTGGTATCAAAATAAAGTATAAAAAATAGGGCCAGGGGTGTAGCGCGGAGGTAGAACGCCCCGGGTTCAATCCCCGATACCGCAAAAAGAAAAAAAAATTCTAGGAACCTCATACTCAACATTATAAAATATTTTGCCAATATTGGACAAAACATGAAAAACTGGAATAGAACTTAAGGGCTATGAACTTTTGGTTTAAAAATATTTCCACTATAGTTTAGTGTTTAGGGAAGATTGGAGTAAAGCTTGGTACTAAATTTTTAAATAAGCTTAGGATTTGGATTTCATAATAGAGATAGAAGTTCTCATCTCCATTCAAGAGACTGGAATAAAAACATTACTAAGCCAGGTGAGGTGGCTCACGCTTGTAATCCCAGTACTTGGGAGGCTGAGACAGGAGGATTGCACGTTCGCAGCCAGCCTCAGCTGCCCCTCTGCAACTTAGTGAGACCCTGTTTCAAAATAAAGAATAAAAAATAGGGCTGGGGGTATAGCTCAGAGGTTGAATGCCCCTTAGTGAAGCCCTCCGCGACTTAATGAGACCCTGTTTCAAAATAAAGAATAAAACATAGGGCCGGGGGCGTAGCGTGGAGGTAGAATGCCCCTGCGTTCAATCCCCGGTACCGCAAAATAATAATAATAATAATAAAATAAAGAATTAACTGAATCCTTATTTCCAAGAATTTTCTACTCTCTCCCTTTTCTTTCCCTATGCAAATGCTATCTGTCCTTCAAAGTTCAGTTGAAGTCTAATCTTCAGAACAAATTTTTCTCAGAATACTCTAGCACACCCGCATGTTCCACTCCCTTCAACTCACATACTACACTTATATTGGCAGTATTTTATAATCTCCACTATTCACTACTTCATAAATCCCATCTCTAAGGATGAAAGCCCCTTGAAATTAAGAACTGGGTCTTATACAGGTATGTTGTATTCTACCCACCAGTTACTTTGTGTCATTAAATATCCCCTGACTCCTGCTTCAGATGGTATAGGTCCAAGCCCCATCACTGACACATAACACCTGTTTGATCCCCGACCAGGCGCTTAAATTCTCAGTTTAGTTCCTTTTCCCACAAAACAGGGACAGAAGACCTACTTTCTACCCTCATCGGCATGTTGTGAAGATTAAAAAGGACATCATGAATGGAATTGCATAATCAATTATAGTTTTTCCATGATGGAAGGCTTTGCTAGTGTACTTAGTACCTAGAAGTTACTGATTAAAGGAATAATGGGTGAATCTGGACCCATTCAGTATGTGTAAAGTATACTTTCATATTGTATAGGTAATATTGAGCAGCTAAAAATTACAGTTAAGATTACTGATATATATATATAAGATACTGATATATATATATATATAAGTTATCAATGAGAATAGTAATTTGCATACAGGCCATTAATACCGCAATTAGGTATACCATCCTAGGAAAGAGAATTGGACACTATTCTTTGAATCAGTTCCAGCCTTCGTTCCTTGAGGAGCAGGAAGTTACATTAAGGCAGTTTATGCTTAAAGAGCATGATACCACAGTAGAAACACTCTTTACCAATCCATCACTAGACCTAGACACACTTCGTGCTTCTCTGCAATTCTTGTCGGTTTGCGTTACTTCAGTAACTTATCTATCAAAAACTCAGTTTCCTCCGGGCGTGGTGGTGCACGCTTATAATCCCAGTACTTGGGAGGCGGAGACCAGAGGATCCGGGTTCGCGGCCAGCCTCAGCTACTTAGTGAGGCCCTCTGCAACTTCGTGAGACCCGGTTTCAAAATAAAGTATAAAAATAGGGCCGGGGGTGTAGCTTGGAGGTAAAATGTCCCTGGTTCAATCCTTGGTATTGCAAAAAAAAAAAAAACCCTCAGTTTCCTATTTCAAAGAATATGTCCTACAAATACAGAAATTATTTAACTCAGAAGTAAGTTTGTCAGTAAGATGGGAAAGCTAGTTCAAAGAGCATGAGGAGCCGGGGGGAAGCTCAACAAGTGCTGTGTGCATGTGTGTCACTCTCACCCTGAACTACACTATGATGTGAGACAACAATGCACCAATAAAAGTATATAAAAAGTAACATTATACTTAAAAAAAACAAAGAGCATGTGAATATTGCTTATATGTAGTCATTAAAAAGAATGAGGTTAGCCCGGTGGGGAAGCACATGCCTGTAATCCCAGCCGGTACTTGGGAGGCTGAGACAGGAGGATCTCAGGTTTGAGGACAGACTCAGCAATTTAGTGAGGTTCTCAGCAAATTAGTGAGAAACTGTCTCCAAATGAAAAATGAAATAGGACTTGGGGTATAGCGAGGAGGTAGTATGCCCCTGGGTTCAATCCCCAGCACCACACACACACACACACACACACACACACACAATGAGTTTAATCTAAAATAATGTATCAACATTGATTTATCGATTAGAAAAATATACCATAACAATTCAAAATGTTAATAATCGAAGAAATTGGAATGGGGTAGGGTACATGGAATGAAAGGATAAGAAATTACATGGAAATGCTCTGTGCTTCCCACTCATTTTTTTTCTGTAAACGTAAAACTGCTCAAAAATAGTCTATTAGTTTCTTAAAAATAAAATATAATGTTTATATAAGATTTTAAGGTCAAATATAAAACTTATTAATGTTTCACAGGGCAATGAATCCATATCCTTGGAGGTTATCTTTTCTAGCAAAAATGATTTGCATCTCTAGAAGAGAAAAGTGAGTAAGTTAATATATAACTTCATAATGTCAGAAGTTTAATCAAATGGTACATAGCACAGTCAAACACAGGTGTATTCTCTTAGAAACAATCTTGCCTGGCTTATTAATATAGTGACATACCACAGTATGTCAGTGGAAGGACATGCCCACACCATTTGCCTTATTTTTGAGTTTTTGATACGTTTTATTTTCATTTCTGTGGTTATTATTATTGTGGTCTTCCCTCTTGGCTGTTGTAAATCAAGCACATTGCAGCTATAGCCTTGACCTCTACCTTGGCTTCTTTACACTCTTGCATGATCCCCAGCCTGATTATATTTAGTAGTTCTCACCTTGGCTCATGCTCTGGGCTTTGGCGCCCCAGGACCCTTCATCAGCTTCTCATTCCTTGCCCACCTAGCACTCATCCTAACCTGCTGACTCAATGACTCGAGAGGGACCAGAAACAGCAAGAGCCAAGAACTCAAAGAAGTTTAAAGGGTACCATCCTACTCAATTTATTTCTTGACCTGCTTCTACAGTCACCAATATTCCTCTTTGCTTAAAACCAAGAGCTCAATGTCTGAACCAAATCTGGCTGAGCCTAAAATCAGTTGTTCAGTCATCTTGATAAAAGCTAGCTGTCCATAATCCTTTCTTAGGAAGAGCCTATTAGAAAGGCAAAAAAATAACATCGGGTATATAATAAAAGACAGAATAACCAACATAGAAATAGACTAAAGACAGGCTGAACTGCTTGAACAAAAAGAAAAAAATAACTGCATGTTAGACTCTCTGGCATGGTTGACATAGTGGACAGATCAGTAGAATGTAGCCATTGAAGGTGACTTTTCAGATCAAAAATAAGTTTATGTCCTGATTTTACCAATTATTATACATTGAGCTTGAGCAAGTTGCATGATTTCTCGGAGCCTCAGTTTTGTCATAAGTAAAATGGTGATAATAATAGTACTTACCTCATAAAGTTGTTAGAGGATTAAATTTGCTAAGACATTAAGCTCTTGATACTTAGTAGCACTCAGATCATGTCAACAGCCCAGTGTGGTGGCTCATACCTGTAATCCCAGTGCTTGGGAAGCTGAGACAGGAGGATTACAGATTTGAGGCCAGCCTCAGTAACTTAGAGAGACCCTGTTTCAAAATAAAAAAATAAAATAGAGCTGGGGGTGTAGCTCAGAGGTAAAACATCCATGGGTTCAGTCCCTAGTACCACACACACAAAAAAAAAAAAAATCATATCAACAGTGTTTTAAGTTTGCTCTTCATAGACAATTCACACTCTCTGAATCTCAGACTTCTCATTCCTATACAAAAATTAATAATATTGTCTTGACCATAAGGTCAGTTATTATGAGGGTCAATTGTGTACATGTCCTTCATACAGTGTCAATTTCAAGTGAAGCTTTCAGGATGGTAGTAGTATCATTAATTAAACTGAGCAATATCTTAAATTAGCATTTTATTTTACATAAATATGAATATATTTTAGAGCAAATGCATGGGAATTATACATTAATTTTAAAATTAAATGAGATATTAATGGGATATTTCATATGTAGTACTCATTTAAAGATATGCCATCCCTCTCCTACCCCCTGAACTTCCCTACAAGGGATAGGTTTGCTCTCTTTTGCACTTGGGAATATGTGTGCAAATATAAAGTACTCCAAGGTACAGCACCATAAAACAAAGAATAAGATATGACTAAATGTTATGGGCCAAGAATACGTGCAAAATTTTCCTAATTGCTGGTAGTTATGGAATAACAGCAACTTTAAGACAAAATGAGGCCATATAGGCTACAGAAGGGCTGACATTTGAAAACATATTGGGATAGGCTGTGAAAAAGAAATTATACAGAAAGGACTAATAAAAATAAACAAATAAATAACAGCCAGGCATGGTGGCACACGCCTATAATCCCAGTACTTGGGAGACTGAAACAGGAGGATCACGGATTTGAGGACAGCCTGGGCACTGCAGCAAGACTTTCAGCAATCTAGGGAGTCCCTGTTTCAAAATAAAAAATAAAATGGGGTGGGGGTGTAGCTTGGAAGTAGAACCCCCCTGGGTTCAATCCCTAGGACCATGAGAAATAAATAAATAAATATATAAAATACCTTTGGTATTCTCCTGTGATAAACACTTAAGCATTAAGTGAACTTTTTGGACAAGTAAAACCACAGGTTTTTGGTTCCTCTCTCCACTCCCATCTCTACTATACAGGTGACTAATACCTTGGTGGCATGGTACACTAATTATTGTTAGTATTAAACCAGGTCACACATGGTATGACATATGGCTAGCTTTGGTGTCTCCATTTATTTATGTTTCAATAGAAATTAGTATCATCCAGCTCAGAAATGGGAATTTCATGGAAGTTTCTAGAGTTGAGCAATCCTTGAAGTAAGGAGAAATGTGATGTGATTGGGATCTAAGAGGCATTACTCAGGCCACTACTCAGTGGACCACTAAATGGGGGTAACTATGAATGGATGCTCACTTTCTTCTTACTTTGAGGCCAGGGCAGAACTCGGAATCAGCCTGGGTACATAGCAGTGCAGAGCCCACAATATTCTGGCCTTGATAAATTCAACAGCAAAGCTTGGGCTTTGCTGTGCCAGGGGTGTACATGTATTCTACATTTCTACCCAGTGGTAGAATTGTTAACTCTAGGAGTTACTATCCCTGCTAGAGCAGTGTCTCTAAACCAGGGCACATCTGTCAATGTCTGTATATATATCTGGCATAACTAGAGGGATGAGCTACTCACTTCTATTTTGTAGAGGCCATAATAGCTACTAAATATCCTACGATGCACAAGACGATTCTCCACAAGAATCTTATCTGGCCCAAAGTATCTATAATGTTGAGATGTAGAAGACTATACTAGAGTAAAGTTCCCAGTCCCTCTCCCTTCTACAGATATGGCTGGCATAGAACCAACAAAGCAGGTAGCATAAACATAAGAGTTCAAATAAAAAGGGGAAAGGGAAAAGGGAAAAGGAGGTCCCATGATTTTGAAGGTGGAAGCTGATACCTTACAGAATGGATTGGAGAGAAACAGAATTTCTGCAGTAGTAAGAAAGGCTACAAACAAAGTGAATGTTGAGCATGTGAAGGATAATTACATGTTTTTTTTTTTTTACAAAGAATACACTGTGATACAAAAGTGGCATCCTATAACAGGTGAGAAACAAATACCACATGGGAAAGAAAAACCTACAGAAGACCAGCCCAGTGGTCATTAATTTTTTTATGAGGAGGGAACTGAGAGTACACACTGATGTGTATGTATTTCTGCTTATATTCCCATAGACTCCCACAGTTGATACTATGGAAGATTCAATAGGGTGGCAAATGTTTTGACTCTCCTTCCTTTAAGAAGTGGGTTCCCTGTTACTTCCACTGAACATTGGGAGGCCTTTGATCAGTTTTTTAGTCCAAGCTTTAAGCAATTGAACTTCTACTTCCTGCTTCTTGGAACACTTTCTCTGGGAGCCAGGAGCTTCCCTGAACAAATTCTAATATATCCTGGGAACACCAGGCTGGAAAAATCACATGGAAGGACTCCAGTCATTGGTACCAGATGTGCCAACCTTCTACTTGTCCCTACCAAGGTGGCAGACATGGGAGGGAAGCTGTCTTGCACCTTCTAGACCAACCAGCTTATACCACGGAGTGGCTTTGTAAACACCGCATGAAAAGAAGTGGTCAGCTGAGTTGTGCCTAAATTCCTGATTTACAAAATTGTGAGGTATGATAAAACATGTTGTTTTGGAGTATATATTATGTACCACTAGAGAAACAAAATAATGTTTTGTTGTATTTATAAAATACCAGTTTAAAGAACTCTTCTCTAGGTATTGATATAGGGATAGAGATCGAGAAAGACACAGATATGAAAATTGAATGGATTCTGCCTGAGTGGTCACAGATTCATGTGTTGGAAAAGAAAACAGCAGGTAAACATTCCACTTTATAGACTGTTTATTTCAATTGAGGTTATCTTTAGATTACAGAATTATAGCACAGCTTGTGACAAAGGGAATCGTTTTCAACCTAGAGATAAGACTTAAAAAAAACATAATTTAGTTCCCACCATGTCTGGCAACACTGCCAGCACCGTCAGCTTGGGACTAGAATTCTTTGTCTCTATGCAGACTAATCAGGAAAGTTGTTAATTTATAAAAATAATTCGTTATTGTATTCTTTGTAACTCCGTCATTCCTACCTGTAAATTTTGTCAGATCTTGAATTGTTATCATTTATCATGGAGGAAAAAAGACAAAAATAAACACCAATGCTTTTATGCTTTCCAGTACTTATAATTTGCTCAAAAAATGAAGTATTTGCCGGGCTTGGTGGCGCACGCTTCTAATCCCAGTACTTTGGGAGGCAGAGACCGGAGGATCCAGGTTTGCGGCCAGCCTCAGCTCTTTAGTTCTCTCTGTCTCTCTGTCTCTCTGTCTCTCTCTTTCCTTAGTGAGGCCCTCCGCAACTTCGTGAGACACGGTTTCAAAATAAAGTATAAAAAATAGGGCCGGGGGCGTAGCGCAGAGGTAGAACGCCTCTGCGTTCAATCCCCGGTACCGCAAAAAAAAAAAAAAAATGAAGTATTTATCTAGTCTGTTGGTACTGATGGATAAATTGATCATACTCTGGGAGAGAGAGAGAGAGAGATGCTACATGGGAAGAGAGGAACTGTGGCAGCCAGAGAGGTATAGCTGTGAATTTAACTAAGGATAATAGTCCCTTCCCAGTTTTGGCCTGTCCCTAGCAAAAACCCCATACCTTTGATATAGCCTAATTTTATCCACTGGTGATATCCACAACAAGTGTATTTAAAATCACACTACCCCTGAGTTTTCCCTAGGAAAAACATTCTCAGGTCTTGAATTATGCTTATGCCATTGAATATTCTAATTATTCCCTTCTGGAAAGAAACCTTCCTTTTCAAGCCTGAGGTCCATAACTGAACTGACCAGCACACCACAGAGCACCGTTATTATCTTCCATTCTCTTGGCCACAATATATCTTTCAGTGAAGTACAAGATGGCTTAGGCCTTTCCTGTAATTGGCACATTATTGACCAATAATAATAAAAGCTATCTTATATTTTGACTCTCTGTTATATTGTCCCTCGTATGAAACACAGGAATCTGGAAGGATATCTGAATAAGTGAAGAATCTGTTCTGAGGAACATTTCTGGAGGTTGGGTGTAGAGTGGGAAGGTGCAGTAAGAATAGTCTCCAACCCTAGACACTCACAATTCTGAGGACCAGATCTGACTACCACAAGCAGTCGGGTAGTTACTCTTCTGATCCATGACTTTCAAGTAAGCCAAAGAATATAAAAGGAACAATCTGAGAGACAAATAGCATCAGGGTTCATGGCTATCCTAAGTAAGCATGTCTAGTAGTAAGCAAATTTTTGTTTAACGAACATAAATGTAATTATGTAGAAAAAGAAATGTAGGAACAGATAGGTCAGCTTTGATAGAATATGAAATTTATAAACTCAAGCAAGTTGGCATCCAGACAGAATGAGAACCTCTCGTTTGAGTGAAGGGGGCAGCTGGTAGAAAAATTAAATGGTTTCTCCTTCTAATGTGAGGGTTTTTAAGCAACATAAGAAAAAGAAAAATATATTTATCCTTTGTGTATGTTTGTGTCTTCAAAGGCAATAAAAATTCCTGTTGCTGCTTCTTTTACTCTCTGGCCAAAGTTGAAAGAAAATATTAAAATAAAATAGAAATCTAACTTATTGGATAAAAGTGAATGACTACAGATGGAAGATTCAAAGGCTCTTTGGCCAGTCACAGAAGGCTAGTCCCTGAGTGAGCATGTGTGTGCACGGGCACTAACTATTAGGGGGGACTAGCTAGCAAACCAAACAAATATTCATGATTCTGCCATCGATGACTCAGTCCATTTTTACTGCTATAACAAACTACCAGGACTGAGTAATTGTTAAAGAACATAAATTTCTTTTCTCACAGTTATGGAGACTGGGAGTTCAAGATTACGATGTCACAGGTTCAGTCCTCTGGTGAAGCTGCACCCTCCTGAGGAGAGAAATGTGGTTTTCTCACCTGGTGCAATGTGGAAGAGCAATCCAGCCAAATGCTGCTGAAGCGTTTTTTATAAAAGGGCCTTTGTCCCAATCACATGGGAGGAGTCCTCATGCCCTTACCACCTCATGTGTGTGTGTGTGTATGTGTGTGTGTGTGTGTGTGTACGTGCGTGTGTATGTTGGGGAGATGTTCTAGGGATTGAACCCAGGGGCATTCTACCTCTGAGTGACACTCCCAGCCCTTTTTAGTTTTTGTTTTGAAACAGGGTCTCACTAGGTTGCTAACAGTCTAAGTTGCTAAGGCTGGTCTTGAACCTGAGACCCTCCTGTCTCAGTCTCCCAAGTACTGGGATTACAGGTGTGTACCACCATGCCCAGCTGCTAATCACCTCTTAATAGGCCTCACCTCTTCTTACTCTTGTGTTGGGAGCACCTAAAGTTAGGAAAGGACACATTCGAACCACAGCAATCATGAATACATACACTCTTACACTACAGGGTTTGCTTGAATAATTGTCTTCTTTGTGAAATCTTACCTCATCTACAAAGTGTTATACAGATGCTTCTCCACTTACATGTCCTGATAAACCCATCTTAAGGTGAAAAGATTGTCAGTCAAAATGGCATTTCATACATCTAACCTACCAGACACTCTAGCTTAGCAGCACCATACACTGAAGAGCGTCCCTTATTAACTCTGGTGATTGCGTAGCTGACTGGAAGCTGGAGCTCACTGCCACTGCCCAGCATCCTGAATGTTTTACCACATATCCTTAGCCTGGGAAAAGATCAAAATCCAAAGTAGTTTCCATTGAATGCTTAGCTCTTTCCCATCATTGTGAAGTTGAAATATTGGTGGAAACATCATTAAGTCAGGGATCCTCTGTATTCTAAAAACTTAACATTTTAATAGTGGTAAGGGAATAAAGATGTTTTCCTAGCTCAAGAACACTCACTGCATTTCTATGGTTTCTAAAGAAAACTGTAGGTCCCCCCTAAGTAAACAACACATTAGGACCTTCACAATAAACATATTAGCACGGGCAACACTTATGAATATCCTCCTTGATCATACTGACTTGTTCTCATGTATGTGTGGGAAAGTTGTAAGATTGATGGTTGAAGAAATATATTAAAATGACAACCTTTAAATGGATGTTAAGCTTTTCAGTGTATCCAACAAGTGTATACAACAAGGCCACTTCATAAAATATTATAGATGCTACTGAACAGCCTCATGAGATAGCAAATCTTTGGGTGTGGGTAAAAGTCTTGGGGACTCATCTGGATAAATGTGATGAGTAATCAACTTGAGCAGTGTTTCAGTCCAATATTCCTACTGCTGTGACCCAGTAAGCCTGAGCACACGCTACTTAGAGGAAGGAAGATTTATGTGCTCACAGTTCTGAAGATTTCAGAGGTTCAGCCCATGTCAGGCCAGGTCTATTGATGGAGCTCAGAGTATGGCAGTGGGAGGCAGAGAGAGGGATGAACCAAGAACCGAGCTGCTCTCACATCATGGACAGCAAAGGGAGAGAGAAAACAGGGGAAAGAGGAACCATATATAATCCCAAGGCCATACTCCCAGAGACCCTTTCTCAACAACCAGGCCCCACCTCCAACATGACTGCCTTGTATCTTTGAGGGGTAGAGGGCATTCTAAATCCAACCCATTACAAGCTGTGATGCTTGGAGATAAAAATACAGGGTACAGGTACTAAAGAGGAGTTTCAAAGTGACCATTTAGATGATCCTATAGGTAATTTATATTTGAACAATGGTAACATCATTTGAATGAGACACACTTTGATGGGATAACAATTTGGCTCCATTCTGAATTTTTTGAAAATCCTCATTTTTGAGTCCCCTACTCCACAGTCATGACAGCCAAAATCTAACCATATGTTTGTATTTAAACAAAAAATTGTAATGCTAGTTGACACAGATGACTAGAAACAGATGACTAGGCAGTATTTTGATTTATTAACTATGCATTAGAGAAAATAGTCTACACTTGATAATAAACCATTCTATTATTAGCATTGGTACCAGGTTATGGATCTCTGTATCATGCTTATGTGTGGCACAATTATTTTCACTTTCTATGTCCTATAACATTGTATTTTCTTTTGTTCCCTTAAGTAACAAACACCTTAAGGTCTACATCTTCTGTAAATTTCTAACTTCATTCATTCAGATTAATAAAACTGTATATGACAAATGTTATCTGCCAGGTACTGTTCTGGTCTCCAGAGATATAGCAGGAAACTAAATAAACAAGACCTTTCCCTCAAGGAAATTAAATATTACTGGTGGAACAAGATAATAAAAAATGAACAAGACAACTTCATATCATGAAATCTATAGTAAAATAAATAAAAAATTTGCCTTCAAGTATAAACTATTCATAGTTCTATGAATAATTGCACACAAATGTTGAATTTCTGCACCTTGTCTGGGGTTATCATCCTACTGTAAATTGACTCTCAGCAGTAGTATTAATGGAAGGTTGTGGGTTTTGTGTGTGTATGTATGTGTGTGTGTGTACACATGTGAGTGTGTGTGTATGTGTATTTAATCTTTCTTCAAAGGCTTTGTATGTATTACTAAAACCTCATTAATTCCCTTCAACACACATTCATAGCTTTTAATCACCTATCCTAACTTCTGACTGACATTCTGCAAATGAATCTACTATATTTGTGTATTTATTTTAATTCTATCTGAATCCATTTTTCTTTCTATTCTCCATCAGATCCTCTGATCCGTGAAACTAACTCACTGAGAATCCTCCAGCCCTCTGGAAACATCCTTTGTTTTAATGTTGAAAGGAAATAATGGATCCCTACCTCCATCTGATTTCAGGAAATCGAGTCTCCCCTCCAAAATTTTCTCATAACTCCCAGGGGATCTTATGCCTCTAGGTTGTCACCTGTTCGTTCATACTCTGGGCTCCAGCTCCCAGTGACTTTTCACCACTCTTTGTCATCATTTTGCCATTTTTCCAAAGCTGTTCTAAGATACATCCCTCTGTTTACTCCAAATAAAGTCCCTTTTTTTATTCCTAAAGCTGATGCTAACCCAAAGCTGACACTGATCGTGAGTATAACTTTTGCTGGAATACTTGAGAGAAAATGGAAGGAAAATACAGAACAGGACAGTCACATATCTGACATCATTAGTCCCATATTCCACAAGTCTTGTCCTGTTACTTTCCTGAAGCCCTACCTTTCTTGGACTGCCTTCTTCAGAACCTATAAAATCTCTCTCTCTCTCTCTCTCTCTCTCTCTCTCTCTAATACTTGATATAAGGTCACCTTAAGGCAGGTCTTTCTGGTCTGTCCTCAAAACATGAAGGAATATTTCATCTTAGGTCAATCTCTCCTTAATTTTATATGCAGAGCATTTTATTTTATTATTTTATTTTTGTGCAGAGCATTTTAGCTCGCTTTGTATTCCTTGACCCAAAAGTTTAGTCAATATTGTCTTCAAACAAAAAGTAATTTTCTTTCTGATGTGACTTGTGTAGTTTCCTTAGAATATGAAAAGGGCAGCAGTTAATTGCTTTCATTGTTTTTAAAGAGTCAGTTTCCTTCTGCTACATGCGTAGTGATGCTGTTTTGCTCCTGTCAATTCTAAGTCTTTTCTCCCAGTGCTTCATGCTGGGAACAAGGATGAGAGAGCCAGGAGTGAGTAGAGTGTATTGGAGTATCTGTCAACTGCCGGAGATAGAAAGTGTTTGCTAGAGCGAAAAGAGCAATTGCAGATAAAGTGGAGATCAAAGAAGTTCTGTCTGGGGCAGAACAGATTGGAAAGTGCAGGTAGAAGTGGTAGATGCATTCAAAAACAGTCCAGGGTGAGACAGCAGAGTGTAGAAAAATGGCCAAGCCTTGGACAATGAGGTATACAGGAATTGTGAAAAGCAGGCCTCAGCATACAGTAGGTACTACCAAAAAATTCACAGCCAAGTGCAATGCTAAAGAGACAAAAAAAATATATATGCAATAGATCTGTTTTTAAGCAAGCCAGTAGATAATTGTACTTCTATAGGGACTGTCAGCACATACTAGCAGTGTCCAGGAAACATACCACACCCCCTCGGGTCAGTTGGGAACCAGGGGCATCCCCAAGTCTGATGGTTATTGGAATGTGAGCAAAAAAGGAGAGGCAGCCTCTTCAGGGTTCCAGCAAGAAGAAGGGGGCATGGGCTGACAGCAGTGAACAGAATCCCTGTGAACTTCCAGCTGGAAGGACCAACTGTTGGAGGCTGTCCTCATTCAGGTTTCTCTAAGGCTTTTGTGTACTTTCCCTACCTTCAATAGATTATCAAGGTAGAACTACTAGTCATTTCCTTAAATTGAATATTTCAAGATATCAGAGAGTGTTCCATTGCTCACACAATCAAAGCAAAGTGAAATCACCAAATAGTTCGTTTGGGCTCATTTTTATTTAAGGATGTAGGCTCATGAATATTTTTAACAATGAAGGGCCTGATTCCAGCCAGGTGTGGTGGCACACGCCTATAATCTCAGTACTTAGGAGGCTGAGACAGCAGGATCCCAGGTTCCAGAAAAGCCTTAGCAACTTAGCCAGACTCTCACGAACCTAGTGAGACACTATTTCAAAATAAAAAATAAAATAGGTTCAACACACACACACACACACACACACACACACACACACACACAGAGCGAGCCTGATTTTCTTCCACCCCAATTTTTAACTCTGTGATCATTGTCAATTTTCTAAACCTCAGTTTCCTAGTCTATAAAATGGGAATAGCAGCAGTATCTAACTCAGAAGTTTCTTGTTGAAAATAAATGATAATACATACAAAGTTGTAGCCAGAGCACTGCTATTATATAGTTTGCAGTCAATAAATATCCTCTATTACATTATCATCATTATCACCATCACCATTATATCATATCACTTTTACAATGTTCATTTAATTTAACTAAATGTCCCTAGTCTTTCTCAGTGAACTCCTAGAAATCATCATTCATTCTAAAATGACACTGACTCCAAATTAAATAGAATAATAAAATATTCACTGTAGATGAAACTATCCTTATAAAACTCAAGGGTATTAGGAAACTGTGAAAGTGGATTTTATCCAATAGAAAATATGCAGATTTAACTTGAACAAGAGTTCTCAAGTATAACTCCAAGGGTGAATGTGGTTTTATCCCAGAGGAGCATCTAAAAAAATAATTAAACAATAATCCAATAATAAAACTAGACTAGTAAAAAGAAAACATAGTATGTAAAATTCAAGAAAGTCGGCATTAAAATTCAGATCTCACAACCATGTCTGTGTTCTTTAAGATTATACCTAATATCTATTTCTAATGATGACTCATCTTTATTTCTGCGAAATTTCAACATTTTTTTGGTAGGGCTGGGGTTTGAACCCAAGGGCATTCTACTTCTGAACTACACCCCCATCCCATTTAATATTTTTTTAAAACAGGGTCTCACTAAATTACTGCACACTGACCTAGTACCTGCCATTCTCCTGTCTCAGCTTCCCAAGTACTAGGATTACAAGCATGCACCACTGTGCCCAGTTTAGCATCTTTGATAACATTATTTGCTAAAGGTTTTATATAATTGGGGTGGGGGGAGACTAGGGATTGAACCCAGGGGTATTCTACCTCTGAGCTATACTTCCAGCCCTATTTTCTTATTTTATTCTGGAACAGGGTCTCTAAATTCTGGAGACTGGCCTCGAACCTATGATCCTCCTGTCTCAGCTTCCAAACTACTGGGATTACAGGTGTGTGACACCCAACAGGTTTTATACAATTTTTCAACTATTTTTCTCAAGCCACAAATATGAGAAGAGGAAAATAGGATTTTGCACCAAAAGAATCAGAAGCATGAGAGGACATATGCAGGGTCATAGAGCTGGAAAGAAGCAAAAATCTCAAGCTCCAAGCCTGGGACATTATTAGCCCCCGTTGTAATCCTATATGCCATGGTCTCTGCCTCTCTGAGTGATGATGATTTAAGCTCCACCAAAAGAGCTATAACTCAGGGAGGTTGTCCAAATGCTCTTGCTTTAAAGACCCATGGGACAAAGGGGAAGTAATGTTTCTGAAATTGAAATATATCACACACATCAGGCCTTCCTATCTTTGTCCAATCATTTCCAAGCTCTCATTTTTCTAAGGTTCATCATTTTAGCCGGAGAAATCCAGGACAAGTCATAAAAGAAAACGTGTCATACCTAGAAAGGCTGGCCTTCAGAGCTGGCAAAATTAGCTAACAGTTTGAGTTTAAGACAGCACCTTCAAAAACAAAGCAAAAACATTACACAACTACCAATCAAAGCAACATCCACCATTAGAAATTCATTTATATGGTTTTTAAAATATGTGTGGTTGCACTGAGTGCCAACCATATGCCAATCTCTCTGCTGTCCGTTTTGACAGCAGACATTCACATTTCTCTAAAAACATATATATCTATTTTATTTGTGGTGATGGGTTGTTTAATTGTTTGACCTTACCTAGTTGTGCTTTAACATACTTCAATTTTCTTTAGTTACCCATTTTTGGGCCAGGGTACTAAAGAAAGTACTGCATCTGCCCCAAACTAGAGTACTAATCAGGGAGCAATCACAGGAGCGAAGGCTGGAAAAGTCTGGGAAGGAAAGCTCAACTACCCCTCGCCACCAGTAGATTCCCAGGCTCATGCCAACTTTGGAGATCCGTGGGTTCATTTTCACGTCGGAAGGCTGCGATATTGCCAAGAAGCATCAAAGAGAAACTTATCGTGCCACCGATTTATCAAGGGCTGGCTCTGATATTCACCCAAAGGGTTTTTTTGTGTGTGCACTTTCATCTACTCCCCAGTCACAGAGGCTCTCTTTCGACCAATTTAATCTTCAATGGAATATTATATCGCTATTTAAATGGGACTCTCGCCAAACCTAATTGGTCTGTGGCAAACAAATGGCATCCGTTGGATAAAGACAACCGGGACTGTCCCTGTTTGTTAGTGAGGTTGTTTTCAAATAGCAACTGGAGTAAATGCTTTAGCTGCACTTACCCAGAAGCCGATGCCAGCATGTGGTGCGAGGGAAATGGAGCCAGCTTTCAGGAGATTGTTCCAATGGCTGGGTTCCATCCCCCACTTCACAGCTCGCTTTCCACAGCACCAGCCTGATGTTTTCATAGAACTTTACACTTGCTTCTCACTGTGGTAGTATTTTCAAATCTAGAAACACTGTGTGTGTGTGTGTGTGTGTGTGTGTGTGTGTGTGTGACTGGGGATTGAACCCAGAGGCATTCTACCTCCAAGCTACACCCCCCCAGCCCGATTTTATTTTTTATTTGGAAACAGGGTCTCACTAAGTTGCTGAGTGCCTTGCTAAGTTGCTGAAGCTGGCTTCGAACCTGCACTTCTCCTGTGTCAGCCTCCCAATTACTGGGATTATAGGCATGTGTCACCAAGCCCAGTTTAAAAACACTTTCAAATGTCTGTTTGGGTTTATAAATGGAACATGCCTTAAGTAGACCAACATTCACTTACTAATAATCAAGGGATGAGGGACAAGTCAAGAAGGACCTACCCTTGAGCCCCACATGGAGGGTTCACTCATGATAGAGGGATCAGGACTCTAGCTGCAGCCAGCCAGATCTCAAATAACTTGGAGGACTCCCTCTAAGGTTATTCCTGCTGCTGGCCCTGTTTGTGGCTAACAAAGAAAGGTGGTCAGATGCGGCTGTTACCTGAAGCTTTCCTTGATTTTGAAACTACTTATGGACCATCATGCTTAAGGCAAAGAATCTCTCCTATGATGGCGTTTGAGTACAATGAGACAAAATTTATAATTTTGTGGCTTATTTCCATCCCCTATACTGGAAAATTATTTGCCAAAGATGAGCTTTACTCTGTGTCTCTGGGGAAACAAACCTCTTGCCCCAAGAAGAGAACATACATTGATGTCAAGTCACAGAAAACTTGTAACCAGAAAACTTATTATATTATTGGGAAACAAGAAAAAGATTTTTTAAAAAACTGCAAGAGGCAACAGAAAAAAAAGATGCATGAAACTAAAAAGCCATGCCAGTTTTAAACTTTATATAAGCAAGAGCCAGTACATTTTCATTCATCAGGATTTAGCACAAGACCTGACACATAGGAGGTGATTGTGAAGTATGAGATGAAAAAGCAAATGATTGCTAAAAATGCCAAGCAATGGAATAAAGAATACACTTATTCAATTAAGCCATGTTCTTTCTTTCTTTCTTTCTTTCTTTCTTTCTTTCTTTCTTTCTTCCTTTTTTTTTTGCGGTACCGGGGATTGAACCCAGGGGCGTTTTACCTCCTAGCTACACCGCCAGCCCTATTTTTTTATCCTTTATTTTGAAACCGGGTCTCACGAAGTTGCCGAGGGCCTCACTAAGTAGAAAGAGAGAGAGAGAAACAGGGAGAGGGAGAGAGGGAGAGAGAAAGAGAGCTGAGGCTGGTCGCGAACCCGGATCCTCCGGTCTCCGCCTCCCAAAGTACTGGGATTACAAGTGTGCGCCACCACACCCGGCGCTTTCTTTTTTTTAATATGCTTTTATTGGTGCATTATAGTCTCACATCATAATATAAATCATGTTGACAGTAACATACATGCACACAGAACTTGGTGGCCCCCCTGCCTCCCCATCTCCCCCGTCCCAATACAGAGCACTGAGATTGACATTGGTATATTCACATATGCACATATAGTCGACGGTAGTAATTCCATTAATGAACCTCAGTCTTCCTCCTCCCCTTCCCTTAGACCACCTCCCTGGCTCCTCTGAGGTTTCTCCTCCATTATATGGAGTCCCTCTGGTATCCCAGTTACTCCCTAGCTTGCACATATTACAGAAAACATATGACCCTTCACTTTCTGTGATTGGCTGATCTCACTTAACATAATATTCTCCAGGTCCTTCCATTTTCTTGCAAATGACATAGTTTTGTTCTTCTTTATTGCTGAGTAGAATTCCATTGCTGAGTAGAATTCCACTGTTTGTATATCCCATAGTTTTGTAGTCCATTCAACTGTTGATGGACACCTAGGTTGGTTCCATAATTTGGCTATTGTGAATTGTGCTGCTATGAACATGGGTATGCAAATATTACTGTAGTTCTATGATTTCGGCCCCTTTGGGAAGATGCCCAGGAGTGATATAGCTGGATCATCCATTCCCAGTTTTCTGAGGAATCTCCACACTGATCTCCATAGTGGCTGAACTAATTTGCAATCTACAGGGGTAGCTCTTAATAGAATACAAGAGGTTTAAATGTTGGTAGCATGAAAAAGGAGAACACACTCTAGAAAGGAAGTTATAATTTGCAAATGTTCTGAGGATTAAAAGGTTAAGAGAAAAGACAAAGGATGAGCTAGCTGGAGTTCATGGGATGAGGACAAAGCTCTGTTGCCTGATCAATATGTTCCCTAATGCAAACGGACACCAGCTGTGCCTGCTCCGCAGGCATAGAGTGGGCCCTTGTGAGGAGTGTATAGGGTCAAAACTGGAGGGAAAAGTGTCTCCAATCAGAACCCCTGGGTGGCACCAAATTCAAAAGGGGGTGAAGATCCCAAACTAGAGCAGAAGAACCAAGCTCACAAGTCTGAGTGCAATCAGACCATTAAACAAGGGTGGTTCTAGCTCTGGTGCGCACCACAATGCTCCAGGGTTAGAACACCTGCGTTAGCTCACAGGCCCCAGGTTGCATCTTTCCATCATTATTGAATATTAGTAGTGTGAGGGAAGTAGAGTCACGGGGCACCCTTAATGTTCAGAATGTGCATTATACGCTTGCATTGCATGCATTGGGGAGTGTCCTCAGTGTCCAGTTTGATGTCCTATAGCATCTTCAAAACTTTGTAAGCTACAGAGAAAATAGGATTGGGCAGTTCAGCACACCACCCCAGGTCACACTGCAAAAATGAGCCCAAGATGCTACCTTGCTCCACTCAAATCGCTGTGCGAGGAACTGAGCCTGAAAAATGATATTCTGAATGACTCCTTAGAGAATCTGTGACTCAGGGTTAGTCCAGACAGAGGGAAATTCAGTTGTAAAAGGCAGTGCTTCCTAAGGTTCTCCTTACCCTACAAAACAGAAGAGGACTATGACTTGTTTCACCATGAACCCAACCTTGGTAATAAGAAATGCAGCAAGAAGTTGGAGTCTGGAGCCATACCTAGCAAATGTGCTGGAAAGAAAAGCTGCAGGGAAGAAGGTGGGCCTTGCATGTTGCCAGGGAGCACAGATAACTGCTCTAGCTTCTTCCAAGTGAGCTGAGAACACACTCACTATTGTGCATTTCTTCATTTATGTGCTTGAGTAGAATTTCCGACACTATGTTTAATATAAAATTAACTAAGCTTGGGGAGCGGGTGGAGGTGGGCTATAAGGTCTGTGTCTGTTGGTCCTCTCTCTGTGTATCAGAATCACCTGGGTTGTTTAGGAAACTCAACCTGGACCACCACCTGGAAGCATCAGATTCGGTCAGTCTGGGGTGGCAGCAGGAATCTGCCCTTTGCCCTTTTAACAGGGACCAAGGTGATGCTGATGCAGGTGGCCTGGCCTCAAGATTAATCGATGCTGACCATGGATATTAAAGGTGATGTTACCTGCCACCTGCAAGGAAATCAAAAGGGTAGTACTTCGAGATGATGTTGGTAAGCCAGAGCAGGCCACTGAATAGGAAGAGAAAAAATGGTATCGTTAAAAGTTCAAAGCAGGTGATTAGAAATTTGGAGATAATCTCTAGACAACATGGAATGGGTAAATACATACCTGAGACCAGGGCTGCTGTTGCTAGAGGCTGACTTTGCCTGACTGCCAGACCGAAATGCACCAGGGAGTCTAGTTGTGTTTAAAGCAGGGGTTCACAACCTAGTCACACACTGAAATTACCTGAAGACCTTAAAACCACTGGATCCCCCATTCCCAGAGCCTCTGATTTAATCAGTCTGGAGTTTATCTGAGGTAGGGGGATTTTCAGAGTCTCCTAGGATAATTCTGAACGCAGCCAGGCTCCCATGCAGAATCAGCAACAGCACAGGTATTTCAACAAAAATCATCTTGACCACAACTTCTCAAGCTAATGTGTGCGCATTTCAACTGAGAGGCTGGTCACCGTTGAGACTGTTATGCAGCGGACTTAGGGTAGGGCCTGAGAGTCTGCATTTATCCCTAGTTCTGAGGTGCTGCTGCTGCTGCTGCTGCTGCTGCTGGCTCATGCACCACACTTTGAATACTTGGGATCAGCAAGGTCACAGTCTCTCACTCTCCTCTAGCTCTATTGGGAATTTGTTAGAAATGCAATTCTCGGCTATCACTTTAGACTGGGGAACCACACACGGTAGAGGTGGCTCTGGTTTGAATAAGCCCTGCAGGTGGTTCTGGAGCTTGCTCAAGTTTGAGAACCTGTCTCTGCTCCATTGCATCACCATCTGCCACCATTTAACCCGACTGAGCTGGGTCACGACCACTTCCTTCTCTCAGTGTGATAGAACCTTCCCTGGGAGGGTGTCTAGGATTTCAAAAGGGAAGTTTGGGGTTCTCTTTTTTTCCATCCTGACAATTAAAAAGGCATTATTCGCACATGACCCCTAAATGGTAATGAATCTAACACAGTGCTCTTTGTTCAAACACTGCACCACACAGGCTGCATAAAATGAAGGGGCTGGACTCACTCTCCAGGGTCCTTTCTGCTTTTGACACTCTGTAATTCCACCACTCTCTAACTAGAGAGGTTGTGGTGGTTTTTGTGCCTGTGTCCCTGGACTCCTCTCAGCCCACTCCACACTGTAACGTTCCCACTGTTAGACCCTTTGTAAAGAAAGGAGAGGGAAAAAGGGAGCAGCGAGCCTCAGATGCTGGGCAGCAGTCACTCAGTTTTTGCAGTGAGTGTCCACTAGCAGTTGGGCCAGGCTTATAATCCATGGGGACTTTTACAGAGGAAGCCGGACTTCCTGTGGGCCCTGGCTGGCAGGAAGCACCCTGAAGTTCCCAGGCATGTGTTCAGAGGAGTCCCTGAGAAGTGTTCTTTCCTGCTCCTTGGTCTTTATTACACACTGAGGATTCTCTCAACTATGAATGTTAATATCTGAGCACCAAGATTGCACACAGCCCCCGATGTACTAGGGTACTCAGCAATCCTGATTTGTCAGAGAGGGCCCCATTTTTTAGAGTTGAAAGTCCCATATCCTGAGAAACACTTCGGTCCCTGGCAAACAGGATGGTTGGCCACCCAAGGTCAGGCAAAGGGTTCTTAATTTGAACATTAATGGTCTGGGTAATTCTTTGTTGGTGGTGGTGGAGGGTCTGCCCTATGTGTTATAGAAAGTTTGTAGCATCTCTGGCCTCTCCGCACTAGACATCAGTGGGATGACCCTAAGTGTGGCAACCAAAAAGGTCTCCTGACATTGCCAAGTGTTCCTTTGGGGACAAAATCACCCCTAGTTGAAAGCCACCATTCTAGATATTAGTGACTATAATCTGAAACCTCACAAAGGACAACACTTCTCAAATATTGTTTTTTATTAGTGCATTGCAACCATACATCTTGAAGGATTTCAGGGTGGTTGACATATACATGCACTCATCAGTCAATTAGCCCTCACCCATTCCCACCCCCCTGCCTCCTCCCACCTTCCTTCCCATTTTCAGCATAGTAGTTGACTTTGGTATCTTTGTGTAAGTCCATCCTGTGCACCAGTTTGTTTCCCTCTCCTTCCCTCCCATCTCCCCCAGTTAGTTCGCCTTCTTCACTCATCTGAGGTTTTCTCTCTTTATCTGGAGTCCCTCCTGTGTGGGGTCGTGGCTCATCCTCCCCTGACTTCAGTACTGGGTACTCGGGGGGCGGGGCTGAGGGCTTGCCTGCCCCACACCCCTAGCGCTGGAGGTGAGGGGTTCTCTGGGAGTGGGGCCAAGGGCTCACATGCCCCACGTCCCCAGTGCCGGGGTTCTCCGGGGGTGGAGCCAAGGGCTTGCCTGCTCCCCGTCCCCAGCGCGGGGAGGGTCTCTGGGGGAAGGGCCAGGGGCTGACCCAACCATGTTCTCAGTGCTGGGCCTCTGGAGGTGGGGGGCCATGTCTCATCTACCTATGTCCTCAGTTCTGGGGTGTTCCAGGATGGTGTTGGGCTGCTCATGGGAGGTGTGGCTCACAAGTTCATGTTCTCAGAGTTGGACTGCTCCTGTGTATGGCCACCTCTTCTTTGTCTCTCCTCATTGCACATGTTGCAGGAGCAGAGGCTCATGGCCCACCCCTTGAAACCATCATTGTTGTAGGTGCAGGTCTGGATTCACTTGGGCTTCATCATGTTCCAGAGTTGATCTGTTTCAATGGTGGTTTCTAGTTGCTGGTTTCACAGGATCTGTTGTCTCTTTGCTGTTGGTCTCCAGGTGTTGCAGTGTAGGCGTGGCCCTGCATAGATGGCGCCTTCACCTCCACTCTCCACTTACCAGATGAAATGCATGGAGTCCTGTTTAGCCCCCCACTCTGTCTGCTGCCTTGCACTCTGCTGCTCTTGGACTCTCTTTGTTTTGTTGAGTTTTGGCTGCCCTACTTTTCTTGTTAAGAAGTCTTCCCACCAGCCAAGTTTCGGAGTGCCGGTGACACGCTGCCTCCCTTTATCTCACTCACCCATGCTCTCATTGCTGGACGGCTCCAGGGGGCCATGCCGTGTCCATCCATGTCCTCAGTGCTGTGGTGTTCTGCACCGGTGCTAGACTACTCCAGGGGATCCGTGTTTCACCCACTTGTTTTCTCGGTGTTGGGCTGCTCCTGTGCCTGGCCGCCTCATCTATGTCTCTCCGTGTCGCTTTCTTTGCAGGAGCTGAGGCTCGCATCCCACCCTTTGCAGTCATCACCATTGTAAGTGTGGATCTGGTTCAACTTGGGCTTCATCATGGTCCGATGTCGACTGCTTTCAATGGCGGACTATAATCGCTGGTTTCACAAGATTCAGCTGTTTCTTTGCTGGAGGATTCCAGGAGCCGCGGTGCTGGCATGGCTCAGCCAAGATGGTGCTTTGCCGCCGCTCTTCGCTTACCAGGTAAAATGCTTTGAGCTCTCTACCACCCTCCACTCTTTCCACTGCATCGCATTCCACTGCACTTTGGCTCTCATTGTTTTGTTGAGTTTTGGCTGCCCTACTTTTCTTGTCAAGAAGCAGTCTTCCCGCCCGCTGAGCTCTAACTCTCAGAGCACCGGCGACACGCTGCCTCTCGCTATCTCACCATCTTGGTTCTATCACTTCTCAAATATTAATGAGCATAAAAACCATGGGGTTTGAATAGACATTTCTCCAAAGAGTAGAAACAAATGGCCAGAAAACACAGAAAAAGATGCTCAATATCATTGGTCATCAGTGAAATGCAAATTAAACCAAATGAGATATCACCTCACCTGTACTGGGATGACTAACATAAAAAAGATAGATGATAATAACTGTTGGCAAGGATATGGAGAAATTGGAACCCTTAGTTTTTGCTAGTGGGACTGTTATCTAGTACATCCATTTTGAAAGCAGTTTGGGAGATTCTCAAAAAGTTAAACATCGAGGTGTCATATGACCTACATGACCTACTGATCAAACTCCTGCCAGCCTCTGCTACTTAGTGAGGCCCTTCGCAACTTAGTGAGACCCTGTTTCAAAATAAAAGAATAAAAAATAGGGCTGGGGTGTAGCATGGAGGTAGAATGCCCCTGGCTTCAATCCCCAGTTCCACAAAAAAAAAAAAGAGAAAGTGTTCTAACATTAGACAGTAGTGATGGTTGTATGATTCTGCCAATATACTAAAAACCAATGAATTGTACATTTGAATAAGTATGGCATATGAATTATATCTTAATAAAGCTGTTATTAATAAGAAAAGAATCACATGGGGACCTTGTTAAAAATGCAGATTCTGATTTACTAAGTCCAGCCCGGGGACCTGATTTTCTGGGGAATACATTTGAAATACAAAGTTCCAGAGGGAGAATTTTTCCAAGTATTCCCTGACAAGCTGCATCCGAATCACCTGCATTTGTTAGACATGCAAATTTTTTCAGACCTGAAACCAACAAAATGCTCAACTCTGGAGGTGGGGCCCAGCAATATGTTCCAACAAGCTCTCCAGACTATCAGGATGCAGACTGCTCGAGAACTAATATTTGAGAATTGTCTTAGGTTGTCTCCAACTTCATTGGTGCTCTTCCCTTGTGTGCAAATGTGCTTTGGAGTGAAAGATTTGGTCTTTACTAAGAAATGGAATAGTATTTAAATAAATCATTAAGGTTAGTATAAGTTATATTGCTTTAAAGAAAAAAAGCCTTATCGTGGAAGAATCTTTCATATAATGGTATTTCACCTCTACATTTGAGGGCCCCAAGCTGGCTCCAGGGCATTTTGTTTTGTGTTTTATAAGATTAAGGCTGGGCATGGTGGCACACGCCTTTAATTCCAGTACTTGGAAGACTGAAACAGGAAGATCGCAGGTTCGAAGCCAACCTCAGCAACTTAGAGAAGCCCTCAGCAACTTAGCAAGACTGTGTTTGAATATAGAAAAAGTAGGGCTGGAGGTGTAGTTCAAACATAGAACACCCCTGGGTTTAACACCCACTACCACATACACACACACACACACACACACACACACACACACAAAGATTCTATTAAGAGTTAAAACAACATTGCTTTAGCAGTGTCAAGTGAGAAAACACACAAATGGCCTCTTTGTATCTTGGTATGTATATTCAAACAACATACATGTAGTTAGCTCATGTGGGCTATTTTTATTGCTTTAGTATTTTCACTACCAGAACTTACAACTTGCTGCTTAGAATGAAGAATGAAATATTGAGAGAAGGAATGCAGAAAGGAAGGGAAAGGGGACATTTTGGAGAGAAGTGAAGAGACTGGGACACATACTCAGTTTGGGAACCAGTATGCTAGTGAGTCTTATCTCTTGGCCATATCATCGTCTCTATTTGTTGGCTCATTACTTGAGAGCTCCTTTTGCAAAAGGAAAGGGGAATTTTTATTTTTTTAATGCTAAGTACACTGGTATTTTCATCATAAGAATAAAAATTACTATGTTGCTTGTTTGTTTTCTTAGAGAAGGTTGGAGCTGTAATATAAAGACCTAGCCCTTACTTCATTTCTAGAGAGCTTAATACACCCAGGAGCTCAAAAACCGTCATCCACACACCTAAGTACCCTCAGAGTCTAAGTGAGACATACACTTCATTAAGGCGTCTTGAGTCTCTTTATTCACTAAAGAGCCTTCTCCTGGTCTGAAGAGTGAATGAGCGCCCCTGAATCTCTAATCCACTGCCAGAAAAGGGCTTTAGCCTTAGGAAGACTTGAGTCCCTCTGCCAATCATTGGCTGGCAGCCCTGTTAATCAAATAGAACTTCACAGTGCACAGCCAGCTCTTCCTGTCCTCAGGCTCCTCGCCTTGTCTGTTCCCCCTATCCTCAGGGCTCTTCCCAGAGCTCCACAATAGGATCCATATTTTCCACCTCATGGAAACACTAACTTCATCATTTAATCTATTCAAAAGACCTGTACAGGTTACAGCAAGGAGTGGTTTAGTGCCAAACAGTGTTCTCCTTGGAATCATCTCAGAACGAAGGTTCCAATCAGGGGCCAAAAGTATCCACACCCTCCCAAATGGACGCTTTCACTTCCTGAGCAACAGCTTTCTTGTCCAATGAGTTGCCCTACTTTAAATACAATTATTAGATTGTCCCATACAAGGCATCTTACTCTCCCTGTTGTCTATAAGACATGCCCCCCTTTCCTCCTATAGACCTTCATTTAAGTTCCATCTCCTTCCTTCAGAAACTGTCTCCAATTATTAAATGTTTCCCATGATCTAATATGTATCACCTCTATAACTGATAACTTTCCCATGATTATTATATCTTTGTGTTTTTACATAGTGTGTGGTATTTATATGTTAAAGTCATTAACACAATTTGCTTGAACTTCTAATTCCTTAGAGTAGTGGTAATCTCGGCTGGTGGGGTGTGGCTCAGAAGGTGTGTCCCTGGGGGTGTGGCCTTAGGGATGTGTTTGTGTCTTTGAATTCTCTTACTTGCTTGCTCTCTCTTGCTTCTAGCCTCCACGATATGAGAGTGGACCCTTGGGCTCTCCCTCTTTCAGCTTCCTGCCACCAGGTCCTGAGCTTCAGACCCTAGCCTCACATGGACTGAACCCAAACCCTCCAAAAAACAGTGAGCAAATAATTCTTCCTTCCTCTAAATGGTGTGGTCAGTTGTTTGGGATTATAACAGTGAGAATGTTGTCCAAGACACCTGGGAAGCATTTTTTTTTAACTTTTCCTTTTATGTCATTCAAACCACCAGCAGTCTGTTAGTTTCACTTCCAAATATATTTTGATTCTGTCACTTCTCATATTTCCATGACCACCACCACCATCTCCTGCCTGGATGTCCTTTGACAGGATCCCTCTGCTATTCCTCCCTTTTAATCCACTCTCTAAACCAACAATGGAGTGATATTTTTAAAATATGTATCAGATACCTCTCTCCAGTTGAAAATCTTTCATGGCTTCCCATTGTACTTCTAATGAAATCCAAAGTCTTACCATGACTGCAAGAAACATATGAACTGTCTCCATCCACGATTCTTTCTCATAACTGTAAGACCTAAGGTCACACTGGCCTTCCTTTTGTGCCTAGAAAAGTCAAGTATTATCCATGCAGAGCCTTTACTTTTACTATTCCAACTCCATAAAACATTACTTCTACAGGTTTCATAGGACTTCTTATCTTTCATATCTAAATTTATCTCTTCAGAGAGATCACCTGTGCCCAATTAGCAATTATTTCTTATTCTCTACTTTGTTCTTCTGAGGTACTTTGTTTGAAGCTGAATTATGTTTCAAAGCAGAGTAGTAATGGCTACTGACAGGCCTGGACTTGCTGCAGTGTTAACTGGTCATCTGCCATAGAACTCCACCTCTGTCTCATACACACTTCTCCATCTGATCATTAAAACTGGGACTAGTTTCTTCACTAGTCCTGCCTCATGAGGATTCATGTATCAGAAGTGAGGGGCCATCCATTTCTGATGTATTTCATATTAAGATCCTATCAGAGGAGTTAGGGGAACAATATATTTCCTATTGGTTCCTCTCTTAATTTATTTAGTGTATTAGTCAGAATTCTCCAGAAAAAAAGAACCAATAGTATACATAGAGATATACAGGAAGAGATTTATTATGAGAGATTGGCTCACATGATTATGGGGATTGAGAAGTCCCAAAATCTGCCTCCTGCAATTGATGGCCCAGGAAGGCTTGTGATAAAGTTCTAGGCCATACCTGAAGGCTTGAGAACCAGAAGAGCCAGTGGTGTTAAGTCCTGGTCCAAGTCCCAGAGCCCACAAACCATAAGATCCGATGTCTGAGGGCAGGCAGAGATGAACGTCCCAACTCCAGAAGAGAGAGGGAATTTGTCCTTCCTCCACCTTTTTGTTTTGTTCAGGTCTTCACTCCCTTTGATGAAGGCCTTCTACTTTTACCAAGTCTACACATACAAATGCTAATCTCTTCCAGAAATACTGCAAAGACACTCTCAGAATAATGTTTTATCAGCTATTTGGGTACATCCCTGTCCAGTCAAATTCACACATAAAATTAATCATCACACTTAGCAAGAAAGAATTTTACTAGTCGTAGAATTCAAAAACTTCTCTGATAGAACTGAGATGAATACTGCACAGTTCTCCCAGATACAGAACCCATCTGATAAGAAAAAAAAAAGACTTGCTATCAAAAACCTAAACACACTGGGGTAGGCAGCTTCTGACCTGGCTCAAATGACCCTTACTCCTTGGTATGGGGTAAGGTTTTATAAAATTCCTTCCATTTAATAAATGTAAACTGGACCTGGTGGCCTTCATTTAATGAGTAAGTATTGTAAAAATGATGGAATATCACTTCCGTGATAAGATTACAAAAGATGATAATCTTTTATCTTCTTTGTTCTCTCTCTCTCTCTCTCTCTCGTCTTCTCATGTTTTTGCTCTATGAAGCAAGCAGGAGAGACTATTGGCAAGGAACATAGTATGGCAACAATGAGGGAACTGAGGTCCTCTGTCAACCAGCTCTCAAGGAACCAAAGTGAGTGAGCTTGGAAGCCAATGTTCTTTCACTTGGGCCTTCAATTGAGACCAGAACCCAAGCTGAAATATTGACTGCAGGCTTGTGAGAGGCCCCAAAACTGAATGACCAGTTAAGCTATACTCAGATTCCTGACCCACAACGTGGTGAGATAATAAATATGTGCTATTTTAAACTGGTAAATTTGGAGGTCAATTGTCCCACAGCAATAGATGACTAGTGTTTATAAAGAGTATGATATTTGACTGCTTTACAAGGGAGAAAAAGAGAATGGTATTACATTATATATGTTATATAGAAAATTTAAAATATGGTGAAATAGCCACAAAAAAGAAATTGAATGAATATTTTATATCAACACACGCAATTCGAGAAATCAAGCAAAACCGTGGTGAAAGGATAGAGTAGAGCATAATGGTTAGCAGGTACAAGAGAGGTAGTTATAAATTTTTCTCTTCTCTCAGGTAACCACTGAGTACCAACTCATATGCTACAGCTGCTGTTCTCCTTTCTGTTTCGGTGTGCTCTACCAGCCCTGCCTCTCAACCCCGTTCCTACCTTACAAATCCCCTGGTGAGTTCTACGCAGTCTTTTCTGCTCTAATTAGCCCTAGTGATCTTTTGTTTCCCAGGCACTCCAAATGTGAATGTGGGTCAAAGGATGGGACTGTGCACACATTGTCTACAATTTGGTACAAATGAGATTGACAGGAGCATGAATGTCTCTCCATGGAGAAGAAAGGGAACTAGATCACCACGTACATATCCATGATTAAAATTCTGTTAGTTATTTTTGCTTACCCCTGCATGGAAGTGGTTTCATAGTCATCTTTATCATATATATGTATATATATGGAGAGAGAGAGAGAGAGAGAGAGAGAGTGTGTGTGTGTGTGTGTGTGTGTGTGTGTGTGTGTGTGTGTAATTACTCCTCCAAAATGAGTTCATTTGCTGATTTTTCTTCCCTGGAAGAAGGGACTGAGAAAGTTGAATCTACCTAGTTCCTTCTCAACATCAACTAGACTTAAACTAGAATAATATTAGAGTAATCCAAGGTTTATTCTTTGAAAAATTAAGGGTTAAATTGGGTTTGGGGATGTTATACAGGCATGGATAATAGATAAATCAGATGTATGGGGCTTTGTGTCACTTCAGTTTCCATCTTTGCTCTTTGATTTTTTTCCCTCCTCCCGTGTCTTTTGGAGAGTAGGGAGTTTCCAAAAAGCCTGAACTAAAAGTCAAAAGGTTTTGACTTACAAAGGACACTGGGACTTTACCAAGGAGCCTGTCTTTTCAAAGACTGGGTCAATTTCCAAGACTCATTGTCCTCAAAGCAGAGAAGTCAAAAGGACCCAAGTTTGCAGAGTTCTGATCTGGACTGTGATATTGATTTGATACATGGCCTGAGGCCAGATGTTGACCTCCCATGGTTTCTTCTTCTTATCTGTGAAATGGAGATGAAATTTTCCAGCCTCAAAGTGATTTGGTGGAAATTAAATAATAGCTTCAAGCCCTTTGAAATGGTGAAGTGATAAGTGTTTCCTTTTAGATTCTATCTGATGCTACACAAGTTTCCATTTGAGTGAAAATTAACTTCAAACATATCACCCTTCAGCTCTGACCTAATCACCTGTTGATTAGTAGTTCTAAAATATCAACTGTGGGTCCTCCAAAACAGCAAATGTGCCTGTCCACACCACAGGGCAAGCTCACATGCAGACTAGCCTAGAAAAAAATGTTCCCTCCCTACACTCTCTTACGCAACTCCTGTGCTCCCAAGCAGATAGTATATGGAGTTTGAGTGAAATTTAAAATATTGTCCCTTTGGCGATTTAATTTCCTCTAGGCAAATACAGAATATTTACTCTGAAATTTCTTTGGACAACATAAAATAAAAGAAGGGCAGTTATGTCTTCTATTAGCATTTTTCTCCTCAAATAATTTTTTTTTAATAGTGCTGAGTAATTCCTGCCCAGCAGGCCAACTAAATTTCTTTAGATGCCAGAAAGCAACCCACAGGCATATTCACAAAGGTTCTAGAAAGACATAGAAAGGTGAAGTTCTGACGGATGTCATCTGAAAGCAGTATGGCAGAGCAGTTAAGCTCGTGAGCTCTGGATTCCGACTCAGCTTGAACTTGAATCTCAGATCAGTAAGTTACTGGCAGTGTGTAACTGGACAAAGGAAACTCTTATATTTTTTCTTTTTTTCTTTTTTCTGTAGAGAGTTCCCTGAGGTTAGAGAAAATTCCTTATTGGCCATCCTACTCGTAGCACCTGACACATAGTTTGGGCTTGATAAAAAAATTTCCAGAATTAATTAGACCAGTAAATTAAAGACTAAGCTGCCTCACATGGTTTTTAGAGAAAGTAGACTTATTTTCACCCCAAACCTTAGAGTTACCCTACATTAAAGGGCAGCAAAGGAAAAGATGGCTCTCCGAGTGTTCCCCCTATACCAAGGGCAGTTTTCTAAGGATTTGCTTCACCGGGATTTAGAAAGAGCTTCTACTCAGAAAACACAGTAACAGATGCAGAATTGCTGCGGAAGAAATCATGGACCCTATTAAAGGACACCACAGTGGTTCCTTTCAAGCCAATATGCTTAGGGAAGTAAAAAAATCTCTTTTTGTAGAGGAGTGGAATTACTCATTATACTCGGGCTCACATAAAGCTTAGCTATTTTGTCAAGGCTGCCAAAGCCTTCTGGTGGTCTTATCCTTTTGATGGCGGAGAATGAGTTGTGTGTCTATAATGCTGATGTAATACAATTTGCAATCAACTTTCTGTTCCCAAGGGGACTAGAGCTTTTAGCCTAAGTCCTGAGAGTAAACTAGACTGGAAAGGACAGTGTCACCTGGATAATAAACCCACGGCTATTATCTCGTGGCTGGCATAAACGAGTTAACTTAGAATTTTAACCAAATAATGCTGAGGCTTAGGCCAAAAACTACAATCCTAAATGTGTCCTATACCAAGAGTTGACAATGCCGCTTGCTTCCCTCTAATCTACTTTTGAATCTACAGCCCAATTTTCCTCCTAATGTGATTATAGCAAATAGCCTGCCCAGTGATTTGTTATCAGATCTATATTTTGTCTCTGTAATGGCTTTGAGAAGTAATTACCTTGAAATAAAAGTACAGTTTTAAATAGGAGAGCCAACATATGCCTAAGGTCCACTTACACAAAGAGCAGTATAGGGGCTATAAAAGAAAGGAGACCTGGGTTTACACCTTTGCAGAGTTCATTACCTTTATTTGAGATTTGATTTCTCTCTCTCTCTCTCTCTCTCTCTCTTTCTCTCTCTCTCTCTCTCTCTCTCTCTCTCTCTGGTACTGGGAATTGAACCTAGGGGCAGTCTACCTCCATGCTCCACCCCCTCCCTTTTCATTCTTTGTCTTGAAACAGGGTCTCACTAGGTTGCTGAAAGTCTCCCTAGTTTACTGAGGCTGGTCTCGAAGCTACCATCCTCCTGTCTCAGCCTCCCAAACTGAGGTTTGGGTTTTCTCATTGGGAAAATGAAAAGGTTGTACTATCTCATCTCTAAATTAACTGAGTTATCACTAGGGCTTGCTTCCTCCAAGGAACCTTTACTCCCGAGGAATTCCTAGGAATCCTCACTCTCTGAGAAGACATTTGCATTCCACTGTGAAAACTGTTTCCCAGAGAAGTCTACATTTCACCTTCATGCTTCTTCCTGAAGTAATACAACTACAACGTTGGCAATGCTATTCCTGCTGTGAGCCCAGAAGACGACAGTTAGTGCCCAAAGAAAGAAGAACTAAAAGTATGTGAAGGAGGTGGATGGCAAAGAAATTGCCTTATAGACTGAAACAATAAGTGATCTTTAAGGTTATGGATAGGACCTTCTAATTAATTCCTCACAGTTTGCTGCCTGCTTTCCAGGAAGGTCTCTTTGAATAGACATGCACAGAACATGAAAGACATTGGGGTTTAAATCCTGGGTCAGCCATCACCAGCTGTTTAACCTCACCCAAGAAGGGAGCAGGAGGTCTACCTAACTGGATTCTCATCAGGGTCGGTAACCACATTTGATGTAAAAGTGCTTACACAATACACAGCTGGCAAGAGATGACATTTGCTCATATTTGCATCTAAATTGAATGGACTGTGCCCATTAGCACATGTAAACCACAACCTGTTCAATTAAGAGTTTCCGGCAGCATTGATCAAATTAGAGGAGGAGAAAGAAGTTAAGTCTCTGTCCAATAGCCCTTTTGAAAATAATACCAAATAAGTTTGGGTCCCATCAGGTATTGGACAATTCTGTGATGGGAATGAGAAAGAGAGGAGGAATAATTCTGACACTTTAATTAATGTCTTAAAGTTAAATTTCCAGAAATGGTAGGCTCACAATGTCTCACTAAATTTTCTTATCCACAGTATCAATTATGTTCCTAGCTGTACAGAAGACAAATCTAGGATATATAAAATGAAAATAATTTAAAAATTCTCCTAACATTTCTAACGAGACCCTGATGGATTTCAAATAAGCCAGTCTGAAGCCTATCACATACTTTAGTGAATTTTCACTGGAATGGAAAAAAATGTTTTCCATATTTACAAATCTTGATTTCTTCTAGACATTTATTATATAATATCTGTAGTCTTTATAAACTATTTCTTTAAATTCTTGTAGACTTTTCTACTTTACCTTCAGATAACTTCAAAATGGTCCACAGTTTATGTACAAATGATGTTTTTATCTATTCATACATTTATTTTATAACGTAAAAAATGTCAACAATGATTAGTCTGATCATTGAAAACCTTCAAGTTCTTTAGTTTGCTTCAAAGGATTCTTAAGATTCCTTTCCAATAATTTAGGTGAGTACAAAGTGCACACTTACTGAATTAGACATTTACACAGAGATGAAAGCCCTAGACTTCAGTATAGCTGTCAAAACATCATAGCACAGAGAAGACCAATGGAGAACAGTTGGTCATAGGCAGCAGTTGGTATCTGTGGGTTCCAATATGGGGTGTTCTAATCTACAGAATACATTGGGGTGTTCCAATCTATAGAATAGATTGATACAACATAGAGTCTAGGAATACATAAACAAACAATATTCAGCAATATAGATGAGCAGGAGGTAACTGACAGCTTTGGCTCATGTAACAGCTATTCTGGCTCCTCGAAGGCACATATGGCTAACTTGTGTCATGAAGAGTTGATATCCAAAGGAATCAGTGGAAATCAAGGCTGGAAAGCTCAACCTCTGTAGATTCTGTGGATTCAGACCTGTCTCAGTATGTTTTAAAAAACTGTTGAAGTGTGACCATCAGAGGTATAGCTACATGAACCAGCAAGGGGCCTTATGAGAAGGTCAGAAGTAAGCTATCCTAAGGGAAGGGCCAGAAAATGCACATTTGACTCACTGTCAGTAGGTTCTAATTGAAGCAGACATCCTATTTCCAAATTGCATAATGCACTTTACTCAAGTTAATCCTAAAGATAGTTTCTGTGATTCACTTCTCAGTGTTTTGAGAAAGGGCTTACACACACATACACACACACACACATAGAATTTTAAAATAAAAGGTTCAGATCATAAAAGTCTGCACAGGAAATTAGTAGTACAAAGCATCAGGATTTTTGTGAGTTTATTAGTTAAGTAAAAAGGGATATCCTTTTTCCCACTTCACTATGAGAAAATGGAAGTGATAAGAAATAAACATACATCATTCTCTGGAGCAGAAAAGAGATGGAAGACTTTGTTATACGGGTGCAATCACTCCCTAGGGAACTTGAAGGGAATGAGCCACATGCCCGAAGCAAAATGGAAATATTGGAGACACCACCAGGGGGCTGGGACAAGCTTATCCTCTAGCATGTGTGTCTCAGTCAACATTCTCACTGCCGTAATCTAAAATGACTGACCACAAAACTTAGAGGAAGAAAGATTTATTTGCTCACTGTTTTTGGAGATTTAGAGGTTCAATCCACGTCAGGCCAGGTCTGCAGAGCTCAGGGCATGGTGGCGGGAAGTGGAGAGAGGGAAAGTGCTAGGCTCTGCTCTCACAACATGAAGGCCAGAAGCAGAGAGAGATCAAAGGGAGGAGGAACAATATAACCCCCAAGGTCATAACCCCAAGGACCCCTCCTTAGCAACCAAGCTCCGCTTCCAACATTACTGTCTTATTCATGTGAGGGGTAGGGGTACATTCTAAATTCAAACCATTGCAATGTGAGAGTCCATATATGTTAATCAAGCATTTTTCTTGTGCAAAGAACAGACACCTACTCAGACAAGCACAAGGAAGAAATGCAATATAATATAAGGGTAGCTCATGAAGACTTAAAAGGAGGAGGCGTCACCAATGTTTACCAATGTCACCAGTGTCAAGGAAACAAAATAATTCAGAAGGCAGTTTTCCTATATATTTTTCATTTCTTTCTATCACTGTATTTTTCTTTCCTGCTCTCTGCAAATTGGCCATTTCTGTTTCATCAGGAGTATTGTGGAAAACGAACACCACTTTGTTGTTTCACATCAACTTCTAGCTCCAGAACCGTTAATGTACCCAGACCTGAGTATCAACTGGCCTATCTTGGGTCAGATCTAAATCCCTCGTTTAATCTTCTATGGGGAAATCTGTGGTGTCACACTGAATACATATAGATATATGAGTACAGGATTTGGAGTAAAAACATTGCTCCAAGAAATAGGGCATTGTTGGTAGAGATATCCCAACAAGTATCCAACACACAGATATTTCCTATCCTTGTTTATTCCCATACCAGTGACAAGAAAATTGTGGGAGGTGGGGGAAGAGAAGAAGAATATGAGTTTTTGTTTTGTTTTGTTTTGTTTTTAATTCTGTGGGAGATACCTGAGACCGACCATATTAATGTGACATTCTGTCAATGCACAAATGGTAATCTCAGAAATACTCCCACAAAGACAAGGCCCAATAGAGATAGAAAGATAATGACAAATTTTCCTTGTTTTATTATCATGAGCCACAGAACAAATGTGACCATAAGTATTGGAAAAGTCTAGTTATTATTTAGATATTAAATGTGAAGCCGGGTGTGGTGGTGCACATGTATAATTCCCAGTACTTGGGAGGCTGAGACAGGAGGATCGCAGGTTCACAGCCAGCCTCCTACTCAGTGAGGCCCTCCACAACTTATTGAGACCATGTTTCAAAATAAAGTAAAACAACAGGACTGGGGGTATAGTTCAGAGGTAGAATGCCCCTGGGTTCAATTCCCCAGTAACACACACACACACACACACACACACACACACACACACACACAAAATGAAATAAGGGAATGAATATCAGATTCAACATTAAAGAATCATGCCAGTCAGTCACAGTGGTACACTCCTGTAATCCCAGTACTTGAGAGGCTGGGATAGGAGGATTATAGGTTCAAGGCCAGACTCAGCAAATAGTGAGACCCTCAGCATCTTAGCGAGACCCTGTTTTAAAATAAAAAGTGCTGGGGAGTGTATGGCTCAGAAGTAGAATGCCCCTGGGTTCAATCCCCAATACCAAAAAAAAAAAAAAAGATTCACGCCATGATCCACATTTGTGTGAGTCATATATCATGAAAGGGCTGCTCTATGCACACTGGGTCAAACCTCCTGTCCTTTAGAGACCCGATTCACCATTTTTTTTTGTCTTTTTATTTTTTATTGTGCTGAGAATTGAACCCAGGGGCATTCTACCACTGAGCTACATCCCAAGCCCTTTTAATTTTTATTTTGAAATAGTGTCTCTCTCTAAGTTACTGTGCTGGCCTCAAACCTGCAATCCTCCTGTCTCAGCTTCCCAAGTGCTGAGATTATAGGTGTGCACCATCACACCCAGCTCATTATCTGTTTTGTGTCAAACATAAATGTAATATGTCAAAGAAGGGATTGTCTAACATAAACATTCCAGTACTGGCAAAAAAAGAATCACGCTTCATGTTTTAAAGGATATATATTAAAAAACTATTTCATAAGATAGAACTCATTTTGCCAAGTTTACTTTTTGTTCAGATCAAGCCATAATAGACATGATAAAATTATGCTGGAATTATAAAATACTCTGTTTGAAGTGATTTGAAAGATAATGTTTTGAAGTGATTGCCAAATTTGTTTAAGTATGAGGAATTCATCTGCAACCAAAACAAAGAAACTTATTGATCTGCAAACTGATTATTTCAATTGATTGAGAAATCACATTATGACATTATATTAAATATGTCTCCATGTGTTGTATGTTATCATTAGATTACTTGGAAACAAAATGGTATTTGGAATTGAGAACTTTTAAAAATAACTTTGCAACCCTCAAGAGCCAGTGACCCACAGGTTAGTAATCACTGTTTCTTGACACAATCTCATTTTATAGATGAAGGAACTGGAGTAAAAAAAATACTGACTGATTTCCTAAGGTCAAAAATCTAGGTTGCTGGTAGAAGAACCAGGGCCAGAATTCAATTCCCTGGGCAACGATATCAGCTTGAGACTCCTCCATCTTATCAAGTATTTAATTACTTCATTCTTTTTGCCTTTAAATGTCATTATTTGGCATGCATTTTACATATATATATGTAGATTATATATATATATATTATATATATATCTCAAGTACATCTACCAAAAATGTATATCAACTATAAATCTATTAGATTGAGTAATATATATAATGAATATTATGATATTCTGAACTATATTACAGATATTTCACAATCTATCCTTCACAATCTAAAATATCATAATCACTTGTCAATGAACAAAGTCTAGGTGTTCTGGTAGCAAAAGGGCCCCATGACTCAAACCTCAACCGTCAGAATGATTACTTCCTCTGTCTGGAAGTATAGGAGAATTTAGAAAACTCTCTGCACTTACTCCAAAAAGGCAGTCTAACGCTGTTAAAAGTATTTCAACTTATTTTTTCTTCACCTATTTTTTTTCTGGCTAGTTGATAACATCTAAAAAGTTTATAAGAACTATAAAATGGCAACCCAAAAAATGTGCACTGTATGAGGTTTCTCTAGAGGGACAGAACACACATGATATGTATATTATAAAAGGGGATTTATGAAATTGGCTAGCACTTACAGAAGCTGCGGTCCCAAGTGGCTGCCTGCACGCTGGAGAGCCAGAAGGACCAGCAGCTGCAAGTCCATGAAGTTGGAGCCTCAGAACACGAGGGAGGGATGATGCAGTCCCACACCAAGGCGGAAAGGCCTGGAAACTCCCCAGAGAATCTTTGGGGAGAGTCTGCATTGGAAGAGGGAAGGAGCTGAAGTCTGATGTCTTTGGGCAAGAGCAGCAGCAGCCACCGATGTAACTGCTCAGAAGAATCAAGCTTGCCTTCAAGCTCCTCCCTCCTTCCTCCTTCCTTTTATTCCCCTGAGCTCCCAGCCGATTGGATATTCTCACCCACATTAGGGCGGGACTTCCCCTTGTTTGCTGTTGCACATGCCAATCACCTCATCCAAACACCTAAAGTCTTAATCCTAGGTGTTATAGTTTGGATTTTAAAATGTACCCCAAAGCTCGTGTGTTGAAAGCATGACCCCAATGCAGCAAGGTTCAAAGGTGGGACCTGGCTGGAGGAGGCGGGTCACTGGGGATGTGTTCATGGGGCTATCTATGTCCTGAGACCCGCTCCTTTCTCTCTCTCTGCTTTTGGCCTCCAGGTGGTAAGAGCAGCGACCCTGGTAGCAAAATAGCTGCATGAATCAAACTACTTAGTTTCTACTTCGGAGCCGGCCCAGTGGGCTGAAACCTCCAAAACCATGAGCCCCAATAAATCTTTCCTCCTCTAAATTGTTTTTGTTGGATATATTTTGGTCACAGGAACAGGAAAGCTGACGAAAACCCTAGGCGGTTCTCAGTCCAATCCATTTGATAATCCAGATTAACCATCACATAGACCCTCATTATTCCCCCAAAGAGATAAATGGGGAGCTGAGAAAGCAAAAGCAACTTCCACTGAGACCAAAATTTAATGTCCATCTCTAAGAAGGAAATTAATAATCACATTTTGGACAAACTTACTTTGGGTCCCCTGTACCTCAACCATTAGAAACAGACGTGAATGAAACATCACAGTTTCAACATGTCCATCCTCTGCTTGAGGAAAAGAAATGTCTCATGTGAAAGTAATATATTTATTACTAGTATTTACTCTAAAGCACCTACACTCTGATAAAATATAGCTAATGGTACATCATTTACTTCTGTAATGAAATAATTACCCAATATGATAGGGAAGCTTTTCCTCCTTTCAAAGTAAAAATCGACATCTGGCCCCAATATTTTTAGCTCCACTTTACAATTTGGAACCATTTTTGCAGAAGTGCATATCATCAGAGTCATTTACCTCAGCCATTTGGTAGGTTGCATTAATCTCTGCAGCTTCTTTTAAAAGATAAGCCACATTTAATGGCCATGCTAAATGATTTTTCAAACATCTGAAGGGCAGCATGGAATTGGAAGCTCCAATAGATTGAACTGGGCATTCACATCCCACTTATAAAGATTCCTAATGTGTTCTTCATTATCATTCTAGTCACTCATTGAGTTCCATTATAACTTATATTGATTCTATTTCCAGAAGGAGTCTGGGGATGAGACAAAGGAGTAATTGAGTAGTTTTTCAGACGATAACCACTGTCACCTAAAATCATTACAGGAGAACAAAATACCTACCATCTTCTACCATATCTAAATTGATTTGTAATTAATTAAAGAGTTGGCTTTGTAAAAAAAATTTTGGAAATTTTGGAGAATTTGGAAAGATATAACTAATTTAAGCTGAATTATTTTAGGAATGTCTAGTCATGATTTGGTGTGAATTCACATCTTGGATATAAGCTACGTCCTAGGAATAACTGCAGCTGTAGGCTACATGCATGAAAATGTGTACTTTAAAAATTAATGTCTGATAAAATACTATATAAAACTTGAGTACATTCTGAGGTTAAGACATTGCTTAGTGGAAAATTAATGTTTATTTTAAAGCATTCCAATAAGGTCAGCTCAACTCAAGGGACTGAAAAAAAATTTTAGCTCTACTGAAAAGAACTGTGAGGTGTGCAGTTTGCTTTCAAATTACAAAAGTTAAATATGACCCATGGCTATAATGTTTTGATGTAATTGATGGGTGACAGATGCGGCAATGAAATATGTAAACAGGAGTAGTAGATATTTACAGGCTGATAAAAATGTGTGCAGACACATATGTTAAAAACTACTCATTCTCAGTAATAAGTAGTGTGAAAGGGCCTATCTGACCAAGAAGCAAGTCACATGTGGCCATTTAAAAAATTAGGTATGGTGGTCTCTCTGCAATTGGAATGTTCCGATATTTCCCTTCCTCGGGTGTGGGCAGTAATTACAAGACAGACAATATACCTTTTTATTTATTTATTTTTCCAAAGAGGGGATTGGTCTCTTTATATCCAAGCAAGACTGAAGATGAGCTGAGTATTCGGCCAAGCCACTCCTTTCATCCCAACAGTGTTATATCTGAAAGGACCCATTAGATCATTGACTCAGTGACTTTCAAATTGTATTCTCTGGAGGTATGTCATAGGCCATGGGGCCAGGGAGAGGGGTAGAGAGGTCATTAGGATGGGTAAGTTCCCTGCACTACCATTGAAATAAAAATAGTCATCATACTTGTGGGCTTCTGTACAAGATAATAAAGACTTCTTTGCTGAAAAAAAATGTAAATTCTATGTTATTATATTATAGACAAAATCTCTCATCATGGAAGAAACAAGTTTTATAGTCTGTTAAGTTATTAGGAATAGAATCATGAACAGAACCTAATTCTTGGACATACAAATGTCCAGGAGGCTTGAGGAAGGAGTTTCACTCTCCATGTTGCTGATACTCCTTTTAGTAAGATCATTCTTTTTAACTGCTAGGATATAGTGGTTTCCCTCACAAATTCCCACTGCTCACAGTTTTCTTTGTTTCATTTTTATATTTTGTTCTGTGACTAATTTTAAATCTCATATTGCTATAAAACAGACAAAACCCTGATCTATAATTCAAAGTGCATGTAATTAATTTCATAAATTTTGGCAATTCTATCACATCCCCAGTACTTACAAATAATTCTCACACAACCCACACACTCACTCTCATGCTTTTTATTCTTTCTTAACTTATCTGGGCTTCTTTCATGCTATGTAAATACTTTGATAATCTAAAGAAGAGATTAATGCACTGAATATTGGAATCTGTGAATACTTCCTGCATACTTTCTCCTAAGAGACCTTGGAAAATGGCCTGAAATTTCCCTTAGGGGAAGTCACTTTGTTTTGATATCCTACCCTAGTCTGGAAGTTTCAAAATATGATCATATTAACTTTGAATGTCTCTTCCCAGCATGGATTCACATTAACCAAATTCAAGATAAAAATAAATTTTCTAGATGTCAAATAATGGAGTCTACATAGCCAGCCTATATTTCTTTTTTTTTTTTTTTTTTTTTTTGCGGTACCGGGGATTGAACCCAGGGGCGTTCTACCTCCGCGCTACGCCCCCGGCCCTATTTTTTATACTTTATTTTTGAAACCATGTCTCACGAAGTTGCGGAGGGCCTCACTAAGGAGAGAGAGAGAGAGAGACAGAGAGACAGAGAGACAGGGAGACAGAGAGACAGGGGGAGAGAGAGAGAACGAGAGAGCTGAGGCTGGCCGCGAACCGGGATCCTCCGGTCTCCGCCTCCCAAAGTACTGGGATTACAAGCGTGCACCACCACGCCCGGCTTGCCAGCCTATATTTCTTGTATTCAAGATTTGTGGAACAATCAGCATCAGGTTGGCATTTTATTCACTTAAATAAAGAGAAACAAAACTGACTTAAAGGCACAGACCATCCTTTCAGTTTTCTATGAAACATGGCTGTAAATTTAGCTACTCTGCAGGACAAAGCCTGTGAATCTCCACTCGCATCTTCCTTGTGACTCCATATTATGTGGGATTTCATTCGTATATTTATCTTGATTACTGGGCAGTGCAGTGGCAGAGAATTTTTCGTGTTCGCTCCTTACCCAAAGACCTGGCCCAGTGCCTCAATCCTAGAAGTGTGCTCAGTGTGTGGCATCGAATGAGTTAGTGATAGAAAAGTTGGTTTGAAAGCTAGAACAGTGAAAAAGAAAGGGGTATAAGATTGAGGGAGAGTGGGAAGGCAAGAGACTTAAAAATCATTATGCTTATGCATTATAAGATATGATTATGTATTCCTAAATCAAAGGCAACATTTTTTTTCTTCCATGGTAGTTACTCCATACCTTTAGTTAAAATCCAAACCATAGAGTCTGGCATTTTTCTACCAGGATATGTGATCATTAGGGTCTTTATGCTCTCGCACATGTCTATTCTTCATTCTGTGGCACTGGAACTTTGCCATGGTGGGGAGAGAGGGGTTTAGGCAACGACGAACACAAGCAGGTAACCGAAGGAAGGGGAAAACTGAGGTCATTATGTTTATTCATGAGCTCCTTCTCCGGGATATCGCCACAGTCTTGCTGTATCTCATGACCCTCAGTTCCTGTCAGGACACATTCTCCGCACACACTTCACTTCATTTACAAGTTCTGGCAAAGAGGCAGCTTGTTCCTGTTTAGTGGTGATACCAATCTTCCCTCGCAGCTCCTGGGCGCTCCGCTATCCCTTGTCGTTCTCTATTACCTTCACATACCTTCTTAAACAGGTTGTTTTAAAATGCTCCTCAACAACCTGGTTTGTATGTAGCATTAGCTTTCTCCCAGGATCCCAACTCATTCAAATATCAATGAGCAGTCACATAAAAAATCTTACATGTGGGCCATGGTCATTACAAATCTGCCCATTTCCTTAGTACGCTAGGCAAGTGCTCTACCACTGAGCCACATCCCCAGCCCCATTTCCTTAGTATGGCCCATAAGTTACTCCAAGTTTGAGGGATTGCCTTAACATACATAATATTTTGTGTTTTTAGATACTGTGATCCCTTTTCTTACTACTGAACTTTCGAGTTTGGATAAGTGGGGGAAACCAGGTACAAGTTATAAATTTGTTAGGGATAATATCCAGGGCATTACTTTAGAATGTGGCAACTCAGGCCTGGAACTACCTAGAAATGGTTGAAAAGCCTAGGTAAGTTGTCACATTTAGAAAGTGAGTTTTTTTTTTCAAGGTGAGCAGACCACAAAAATCACTAAGTCAGTCACCTCACAATAGTCACTATAATTTAAATATTATTTTGCTCATTAAAAACTCCCAGTGATGGCTAAGAAAAAGTTGAGATTCTACATCATGCAAAAAAGCAGTCATTTGATTTTTTTTTACTAATGACCATAAGCTTTTGTATAGTCAACAGTTATTGTAATCCTTAAGGCCATTTTATTTATATTTTTGCATTAGTTAAATGCATAAACATTAAATATAATTCCCAATTAATTAGAGTTATTTAATGTGGTTATGTTTAAACTTTTCAAAATTGCATCTGATTTGGTGCTATATTACAATGGAATGAAACTGATTATTGTTTCTTTTGAGAAAGCTTTGACTTTATCTAGTCTCTTTAAGGCAAATTGACTTCGACTTGCAGATTCTGTTGTATTTAGTGTGTGCTTCACAGCAAAAAACCACTATTGTCCCAAATTCTGGCATAAGTTTTAGAAAAGATTTTTTTCCATTCATGCAACAATTGAAATCGAGGGAGTAAATGATGCTTAGAATACTGCAATTGTTCATCTTGTATTCTCAGCTGCAGATTTCTGTCTAAATTAGAGAAATCTCATGTTTTGTTTATTTTTCCCCTTATGGAAAGCAGGAAGAGAAGAATCTAAATATAAAAGCGATGGAAAATTTCAAAAGGTTAACCAATTAGAATATACATTGTATAGGGGAAATTATCATGAAATAACTGCTTCAATACTTTCAATGAGGAATTTAAAAAAAACACGAAATTGCGTCCTAAAGCCCGTAGCAAGCATGCACATAAAAGATATTTAATTCTTATATTTCTGAGGCCCATAGTTTCTAGATAGAATGATCTGAAAAATTGTTCTAATAGAATAAAAGTAAGACACTGATTTTCATATATGAAAAGAAAATGACTATAAATATGAGTAACTAAGATCAGTTATGTTAAAGATTAAAATTTTAATGTATTTCATTCTATTATGTGAAACTTTATCAACTCTTGAATCACATACCCAATAAATCCAGAGGAAGCCCAAATAAAAGGCTCATATAAAAACACATATTACTGATTAGCCTCTTGGGAAATCATGAAAGTTTTCCAAACCTTTCAAACCTTTCTCTCACTACTTGCCTAAAGGGTGGAGGAGAGATTGCAGTAGGTGGATCAGGTTTAAGAAAACTACATTGTCCTTTGGGTTAATGGAGGGAGTATTGACAATGTGAAAGTGAGAGATAATAAGCCCACTCACTCACACTCCCTCTCTCTCTACCCCAACTTTTTTTACTCTCAAATAGTGTCCGATCTTAGGAGGTATTAGCATGACTTTAAAGGACTGAAGCATAGGACCCAAGCTAGTTCCCTCTAGACAATAAGGAAAAATTGGATTTTTCTAGCACCAGCACCCATTCCTCTCATTGTAGAGGAATAACCTAAGATTCAGTTGTAGGGTTTGTGCAAGAAGGGACCAGGGCTAATCTTAAGCTCAGGGAACCTGCACTTAATGAATTCACTGTAGTTCTCCATGGGACTCAAGCACCTCAGGAGGGATTAGTGGGTTTTATGTGTTGTTAAAATTTTCAGTGATTGTAAGATGCTTTATCACATGTCATAATGTGTACTTCAGTCATTTTAATTTATTTTTATTAATTTTATTGGTGCATTTTAATTGTGCATACTAGTGAGATTCATAGTAATACATTCGTGTATGCACATAGCATAATTTGGTCTGTTTCTGAATTAGTCCGGGTTCTTTGGAGTAACAGAACTCATAGGATGCGTATATGGTAAAAGGGGACTTATCAAATCAGCTTACAGTTCAAAGCAGTGTAGCTCCAAGTGGTCACCTGCAGCACGTGGAGAGCTGGAGGAGCAAGCAGGTTGGTCAAGGAGTCTAAGAACCAGAGTCTCAGAATAGGAGTAACCAATAATACAGTTCCAGCCCAAGATGGAAAGGCCAGAAAACTCTAGAGACACAATAGTGAAAGTCCATATCTATGTTTATAGCTGCACAATTCACGATTGCCAAACTATGGAACCAGCCAAGATGTCCATCAAAACTATGGGATATGTACACAATGGAGTTTTATGCAGCCGTCAAGAACAAAATTATTACATTATTTGTAGAGAAATGGATGGAATTAGAGAACCTTCTGCTTAGTGAGATTGGACAGTCACAAAAATTGAAAGGTTGCATGCTGTCCCTAATATGCAGAAGCAAGGGAGAATAGGGCATAGGAGGCACTCCAGACAAAGATGGAGAAAAACCTCAGATGAGTAAAGAAGGTGACCTAACTGAGGGAGATGGGAGGGGGGAAGAGGGAAACACCCTAATGCTCACGATGTACATACACACATTTATCAAAGTCAACTACTATGCTGAGTAGGAGGAGGGAAGGGGGAAGGAATGGGGGTGGGAATTGGGGGAGGGCTAATAGACTGATATGTGCATGTATACTTCTATTACCCTGAAACCCATCAAGATGTCTGATTTCAATGCACCAGTAAAAAATAATAAAAAAAAATTTAAACACACACACACACACACACACACACACACAGCTGAAGGCTGATATCCCAGGTGAGAACAGGAATGCTTTCCTCAGAAAGAACCATGCGTCATTCACACAGCTTTCTCCTTCTTTTTATCCAGTTCCTGCGCCTATCAGAACAGTGCTGCCTACATTCAGGACAGGACTTCCCCTTCTATCTGCCTTTACATAAGCCAATCATCTCATCAGCACACCCAGCGTCACGTAATTAACAATCCAGATTAACCATCACAGTTTCCTTCCCTATTCCTCCCCTTTCCCTCCCTTTCTATCTCCCTCATCTCTTTCCACTACTCTGCTGAGGAGGAATTAGTTTTGAAGTTTAGGGCCAAAGCCTCAGTAGAAAACAGTGTTACTTTATTCTATTATTAAAAAGTTCCTTGTAAACCAGGCATGGTGGTACACACCTATAATCCCAGTACTTGGGAGGCTAAAGCAGGAGGATCGCAGGTTCTTAGCCAGTCTCAGCAATTTAGGCCCTCAGCAACTTAGTGAGACCCTGTTTCAAAATAAAAAATGAAATAGGGCTGGGGGTGTAGCTCAGAAGCAGAACACCCCTGTGTTCAATCCTCAGTACGAAAAAAAAAAGTTTCTTATAGAATCTCAGGATTTGGGGATATGATCATTTCTCAAGTCTTTATATGATTTGAATATTCCTATATCACCTGGAAAAACACTAAAAGTATATACTAAAAGTATATCGTTTTATTTCTTACAAGAGTCATGAAAAGGTCTTCTGTTTTATGAAATGACTGAGTTTTGAGGAAAATAAAAACAAGTTCTTCATGATGCTCCAAAAGCTTAACGACACGTGTCGCACAACCAGAGTAAGAGTGAATGGTCCATGCCCCATCCTGAGCAATAGTTTTCCTAGGTAGTAACCACTAATGTATGTGCATACATTAGTAAGGTTATTATTATTATTATTATTAAAAGGACTTTGATGTGGAAAAGCAAACTTCTACTCATTTATTTTTCATCATGATAGGATTCTTAATAACAACGTGGGCATTCTCTCATTCTCTGCATTTGACAAGGTGAAGAGCTAGCTGGTGCCCTCTCTGATTAAAAATGGGGAAAAGTAAATTTTTTAAAAATCTATTTGCCATGCCTTACAGAAAAAAAAAAACTTTCTAAGGACAATGAATGTTATCTGTAACTTTACCTATTTTATTTCCCATCTCACAGAATCCAACAAATACAAAAAATGTTTAGGCTCTCCTCCTGCTGAACTAATTTCTTTATCTTATGCACTTTTGCTTGGAAAAAAAGATTAATAATCATGTTTTCAAAGTGAGGCTGCCCACTGTGAAACTCATTCACCTGCCATTTCTAGAAAATGTGTGCCACAGAAAAGCTTCTGCCGGATTACAGCTAATTCAGAAAATAACTGTCCTGAAACTACAATTCTTTCCTGTGAAAAAAGAAGTGAATGAATGAAAATGATTGCTTTTTTAATACACTCTTAAATGCATTAGAAATACTAGTAAAACCTGGCAGAATCTAAAATATAATTGCATACAAAGTGCATTCAAAATGAAAACTTCTCACACTGATTTCATTGTAAGCAACATAGGAAAGCACCTGAATAATGAATTGGAGGCTCAAAAATCACATATCACAGAAGAATCTTCAAGATATCGCATTCGACATCTAAGAGAATCAACAGCATTGAAAATAAAATTAATTCCGTATTGTCAACTTCAACTTCGAGTTCTAGGTACAAAAACTAATCCGGTTTGCATTTGAGATCACTGTGAATATGCAAATGCATATTTTTAGAAAAATAGATATAAACCAATGAATATGTAAGTATTATGAATGAAAATTCTTTATTCAAAGAGAGCAATATCAGAATATATTCGTTTTCTCTAACATGGCTTGAGGGAACAGTTTTCCTTGCCTGAGCATTCAACTATCTACAGTTAACTTGAAAAAAGAATTTATGATTTTTAATTCCTTTTGAGTTACTCATCTTTACTCATAGGGACATATTAGGAATGAGAAATCAGAGATATGGTGAGATTTGTATTAAAATCAGCAATCAGAATGGGAAAGCCAGAGTCCCACATGCCCACTCTGGCGGCGCTTGATTGCAAAGACAGAGCAGTAGGCCCTTGCACAAAATCAAGGAGAAAATTGACTGATTGTTCAATACCATTATCACTGGTCCGTTCGAGCACTCCTCTTTGACATCTGACTTTTCCTGGCTCTTGATTCTCTTTCAACTACTCAAATATACTTCTCCTTGGTTCCTTACAAATATTTCCTTTTCTGTTTATTCAGATTCTAAATTTTAGAAACCTTTAGGAATCTATTCTTAGCTTTAAAAAAATAACATTCTGAAATCATGTTACTTATTTTTCTATTTGATTGTTGCTTTTCTTCTCATAATACACTGGAGTAGAGACTCGATCTCTCTTTCTACTATTGTATCCCATATACCTGGGGCAATGTCTAGCATCTTCTATTGGCTCCTTTCCAGGCATTAATATGCTGATGACTTCAGAAACTATGTCTTCATTTTATTCCCCTAAGTCTAAACCCATATGTTTAATATCCCATTGTATATCTCTCCCTGAGAATTTCATATTATTGTTTTTAAATTGAAATAAATTTAGCCATTAATGATTGTCTTTATGTTGTACAATTTGATAATCTGATACATACATTATGAAATAATCACATCAAAATAATTATATTTGTTTCAAACTCACCATGTCCAAAGTGAATTTATTATATTCCACATTCAGCGCCCCTCATTCAACCCATCATTTCAAAATCTTGCACTTTTCCTACATTTCTTTTGCTTTCAACATCAACTCGATCACTTAGACCAGAAACTAGATGTTATCCAAAGATCATTTCGTATATTTCTCTTACAATCAGTTTTTAGACAAGTTGTTTTCAATGAGTCATCTAAGTATCTCAAAATTCTCACATTTTCTCCATACACAGTCACCATAATAGGTCAATCTCTCATCTGAATTGTTACTTCCTAAAAAGACTTTCTTCCTTTGTTCTACCCACTATCCAAAATGTTGCTAGAATGATTTTTGCATTCTCTACTCTCCTTACAGCTCAGTACCAGACCTTCAATGGAAAAGGGGTATGACTCTCCTCTCTCCCAGCCATCCACTCACCTCCTGAGACTCCCCCTCATTACATACTCGAGGAACATAAAACTATCCTGATTATATTTTTCCCATCATGCCTTGCATGCTACATGGCTGAATAATTTTATTTGCAATATCAGTGTGATCAAAAATGGCTTTAAAATATCTTCTAAATCATCTTCAAGGTTACCCTAGCAAGCTTGTCTGTATCATTTAAGTAAGATAAAAGAAGTGTGCTTATTTTAAACTCTTCTTTTATAAAGATCCTTTTTACTGATAATTCTGAATTTTTTAAGTCTTCCTGCTCCTCACTTAGACACTTCAGGGGAAAAGAATTTCCTATCACCATGCTAGTGCTTATGTTATGATGCTGCAGAATCTTCTCTCTGACCTGGGTGCTACCAAACATTTGAGGCTACCATGTGAAGATTTGACAGTTTCCACTGTTCTCGTGTCTGGGAGCCCTTGAAGAAGCAGGCAGAAGGTGGCTCATTGCTCATGTAACCACGACCTGGGTGTATGTCAATGTCATATCTGAAGGATTTACTTGGGGCCCTCACACCTATCTGAAAGGGAGTACAAGCTACCACACAACATTTGGCTGTCCATCAATGGTCACAAGTTAACATGTAACCATAAAGAGACCAAAAATTCAGACATGGTGTGAAAATCTAACCTGAAAAAAAAGCATAAAGTCAAATCAGTACTATAAAGGATACATCTGATGGAGAAAAAGAATAAAAACATGATCCCAAGAAAGAATAAATTAATCATTTCAGAAGATAACATACAAATCTAGTCTAAGAATGAACAATAATAGATGGAGCAAAGGCAGTATTCAGTGTATAATAACAAAAACTTTTTCATTGAAATCAAAATTTTGAGGTCATAAACCTGAGAGATTCAAAAGGAAAAATATACATTGTATGCATGGTGTATGTTGCTAACATTTTTAAATTTCAGTGATAGATAATTTTACTAACATGAAAGAAAATGACCAAGAAAAAACAAAAAATTCAATTGTTCTCAAACTTTTCTATTAAAAACAATAAATGCTAGAAAACTGTGGGAAAATTACCTACAGGGATATGAGACAAAACCTATGAATGAAGAATTATTTATCCTGTCAAGTTGTCATTTTTATATAAGAAAAATATCACATATGTAAGGAATCAAAGAACATACTACTCTTTTTTTTTCTTTTTGTGGTACTGGGGATTGAACCCAGGGGCATTTTAGCTCCAAGCTACAATCCCAGCCCTGTTTTATTTTTTATATTGAAACAGGATCTCACTTAGTTGCTGAGGGTCTCACTAAGTTGCTGAAGCTGGCCTTGAACCCATGATCCTCCTGTCTCAGCCTTCCAAGTATTAGGATTACAGGTCTGTGCCACCACATCCAGTGCATACCACTCTTAAACATTTCCTGGGAGCAAAAAACCTGAGGACATCCCCTGCTCAAGATCATTTTCTAGAGATTCAAATAAAGAATGTTCTAGGCATTGCTCTTCTAGCATTTTGAAGTGACAGCCTCCAGAAACAGCAGATCTAGTTTGATACGTATGATCCATCAGTTTTGAGAATGAACTTCCAAATGATTAAAGTCCTTAGGCCACTACTTCCTCTAAGGACTCTCTGGTCCTTATTTTTCCATCTAGATTTAGAGAAGCAGTCAAAGTACATGCCCTAGAAAGCTAAATGAGGATAAAAAGCATATCTGTTTGTTCATTGCAAGATCCTTCGTACCTAGCACAGTGCAGATAGGTACGCATTAAGTATTTTTGTGGTTAAATAATTGAAGTAATGGAAACAGATACATACCTTCTCAAAGCAAGTTCTGTTGAGGAAAACTCAATAAACATATATTGAGTGATACTCTGTGCCAGACACCGACACTGATGCTGAAAAGCCATTGAATAAAATTACAATACCAGTTGAGCCCATGCTGCTCCTGTGTTATTTTGTCTTTGGTTTTAAAGGTCCTTGTACTGGAAACATTTGGGGTAAAGACTGGGGTGTGTCCCCTCGGTTCCAGTGTCCCCCATTAGGAAAAGTCATATGGGTGTCACATCAACTTACAGTGATTAAGTGGTAAAGTTGGCTAGAATAGCCATGCTTACCAGCCTTCCCTGAATGGAAAACCATCTCTGCCCTCTCCAGGAACAGATTATACAGAGTTAGGTTGAAGCCAGAAAGACTGTGCCAACATAATGTTATAATAAATTTTGTTGTTGATGTAGCTTAAATGATATGGTCAGGCATTCGACATTTTGATGAGTCAACATATTTTGTGATGGCTCCTGTTTAAACCCCACAAATTGGGTTTAGCTTCGGTTGGAGGACAGAAAGCCCGAACATTCTTTCTTTGCATCTGGTCTTATGTGAATAGGACCATTCACTGTTTTTTTGTTGAGTCAACAGTGTAGTAGAATAGAAATGAAAAAACCACCTGACTCATTGGAGGCAGAGATTTCTGTAATGCTTCCAGAAAGTGACTGTGTAGCATATATATACAATGAAGTTTTACTCGGCCATAAAGAAGAATAAAACTGTATCATTTATTGGTAAATGGATGGAACTGGAGAACATCATTCTGAGTAAAATAAGCCAGACTCAGAAAGTCAAGGGTTATATACTTTCTCTCATATGTGGAAGCTAGTGAGAATAAAAATGTAGGTGGGGGAACCTCATGGGAATGGAAAGGAGACCAGTAAAGTAGAAGCAGCAGATGGAGGGAGGGGATGAGGGGCGGGAGAGGTGATGGGAGATGAAATGGACCAAATTATGTTACGTGCATGTCTGAATGTATTACAACGAATCCCACATATATAATTATAATATATTAACACAGTAAATTTAAAAATAAAGTGACTGTAAAAATGTTCTCATCAGATCATTCTGAGGTCTTGAAGCTGGAAAGGGCACCCTCACCAGAAACCTCAGCACTACCATCGTTCCTGCTCATGCAGCCATATGTTCCCAAGAGTTGAGCACTCCAGCCCCTCTCATCAGGAGTCGACCCTCTTGATCTCTAAATATATTCACTATACAGTGGCAGAAATGGAATCATTCTTTCCGGACTTTAGGTAAAGAAATACATAACTTGAAAAATAATATTATCATAATGTAGTTGGTCTGGGCTTAAACTGGGTTCAAGGAATTATATCAGTATCAGAAAAAGTGAAAGGGCATCAGATGACTTGGAAGGCAGGTGATTTCAAGCAGCAGTAATTTATGATACATCAGAAGGTCACCCAAATAGAGTTATGAATTCAAAGTCCAGAGGTAATACCAAGATGGGAACAAGAAGGAAAGAAGCCGGGTGTCGTGATGCACACACCAGTAATCCTAGTACTTGGGAGGCTGAGACAGGAGGATCGCAGGTTCAAGGCCAGCCTCAGAAACTTAGTGAAGCTCTCAGCAATTTAGTAAGACCCTATTTCAAAATAAAAAATTAAATAGGACTGAGAATGTAGCTCAGAGGCAGAATGCCGCTGAGTTTAATCCCCAATAACACACACACACACACACACACACACACACACACACACACACATACACACACACACACACACACTGCTCAAAGAAGAAGGAAAGAGATATTAGAAAAGGCAAGGTATGCAGACTATATTAACTTTTCAGGGTGCTTTCCATAAGTGTAGAGTTCTGCATTTAATGTCAGAGACTTTACCTGAGGAAAGGTCCATTTTATTCCAGAATGCTAATTCTCAACTGGCAATAACTATCAGAACATTAGATAAAAAATTTTCCAAACTAGCAAAGTGAATGTTTTGTCTTCCTCAGAATATATCAGAATATCAGCGATGAGTCCCTTCTTTGAGTGGTTCTGATTCATCCTTTGCCCCAACCTCTGATTTATAATCAATGGTAGTGGTTGAAGTGGCTCTTAGAGATATTTTTTGTTTCCTTCTTTTGATGTGAGACGGTGTTTCTGAAACTACAGTTGGTGTGCACATTGGGTCATTCAGACATATTTTTAGGCCCCAACATTCTGGCAAAATCTTACATTTAGTTGTTTTGTATATTTGAGAATGTAAAAGGTTAATCCTAGCAAATTCTTGATGTCACATCATGAAATTCAACTGTCTGTTTTCAGTGCTCAAGTTTGTACCTATATTTAGGATTCATACTAACGGAGGGTTAATTGATAGCACAAGATGTTACTGAAGTATTGAAGGGTTTGTATCTATTCACATAATGAAGATAATGGCACAGTCAAGTTTTTGTTGGAAATGTAAACATATAGGCTTATCTCAGTCTATTTTGTGTTGCTATAACAGAATATCACAGACTAGATAAATTATAAACAACAGAAACTTATTCAGCTCATGTTTCTGGAGGCTGGGAAGTTCTTGCTGAATCATAGCATGGAAGAAGGCATCACATGGTAAGAGAGCACGCAGAAGAGAGAAAGAAAAGAGTTGAACTCCCCTTTTTATGACTAATGGAGTTCCTCAATAACTAATGCACTCTCATGATAATGGACATAATCCCTTCATATGGGTGGGTGGTGTCCTTAATCCCTAATTACCTCTAAAAGGCTCTACTTCTTAATAGTATTACAATAACAATTGGACTTCAACATGAGTAAAGGAGGGGCATTCAAACAAAACAAAGCTAGGAGATAATTGTGCCACATCCCTAGACTAGCCCAGGCTTCTAATGGAAGCCTCATCCACAATTAATTAAATCAGGTTCACGTGTGGATAAGGCTGTCATGTAATTATTAGATCTTGGAATGTGAGTTGATACAACATGTGTCTGAGTCAGTTTAGGATGCTATAAAAAATACCATAAATTAGGTGGTTTATAAACAACAGAAATTTATTTCTCATTCTTGCAGAAAATGCCCACATAGTCAGTTTCCAGCAAGAGCTCTCTTTGGTGTGGTAAACTGCCCACGATCCTTGTATCCTCACATGGTAGAGAGGAAGCAAGAGGGTCTCTTTTATAAGGACTGTATCTCCATTCATGATAGTGCCATCCTCATGACTTAATTATGTCCCAAAGATCCCACCTCCTAATTTCATCACATTGGGGGTAAGATTGCAAAATATCAATTTCGGATGGCCCATTCAATCCATTGCATTCTGCCTCCGTCTCCTTCAAAATCACGTGCTTCTCACATGCAAAATACATTCATTCCACTCCAATATTCCCAAAGTCGTAACTCCTTCCAGCATCAAGTCTAGTGTATAAATATCATCTAAATGAGATATGGGTGAAAATCTGTGTATAAGTCATCCACAGGCAAAATTCCTCTCTAACTATGAACCTACAAAACCAAAGGAGTTATGTACTTCCAAAATACGATGGAAGGACAAAGACATTCCCTTTCCAAATGTGACATGTAAGAAAGAAGGAAAGGGTGACAGGTGTCACGCAAGTCCAAAATCTAGCAAGACAAGCTCCTGGAAATCTAAGTCTTGAGAATACTCCTCCCTTAGCCTTATAGTACGGCCTCCATGCCCAGAGAGGTGGTAGTTTCACCTTCTGGATCCACTGGGGTGTTAGGTCTGCTCCTGCAGGACTTCCAGGCAAGGGTCGCCCATTCAGAGCTCTGCTAGGTGGCCTCCCTTACAGCTTTGGGAAGAGGCCATCTGTCCTATTAAAGGTGTCTGGCTTATTGAGAGCAAGGCAATAGTCTCCTCCTTTAGAAATCAAGAAAGCAGACTTTTTTCTTTGAATCATCTTGACTGTTATTCTTTCTTAAATTTGATGAGTAGTGAGATTTGCCAATGAAGAGTTCGATGGTCCCATCCTATAGAATCCAAGGCTTTGTAGAACCCAGTAGCTTTTCTTCATTCCTCCCCATTTCTTTCTCTTTCGGTTCAAACTGGACATTTTTCTCCTGAGGTGGCTGATTAAATCAGTGGTTCATAACCATACTAATCTCCTTATAAAACAACTGTTGACCCCGTGAGTGTTTTTTCCAAATATCTTTTCACATTTTTGCAGTGTAAATAGGTGGAGATTTTAATAAATCCTTAAGTTCTAGTTCCTTTCTGCTTAATAATTCCATTTTAAGTAATTTCTCTCTTTTCACAATTTTCTATAAACTGTCAGGAGGAACCAAGCAACTCCTTCAACAATTCGCTTAGAAATCTCATCAGCTAAATACCAAATTCTTTGCTTTCAAGTTCTACCTGGAAGAAAACACTAGAACATGAATACAATTCAGCCAAGTTTTTTTTTTTTTGACACTTTATAACAGGGATTGTCTTTCCTCAGGTTTCTAATAATACATTCCTCATGTCTGTCTGAGAACCCATGACAATGGCCTTTACCATCCATATCTCTACCATCATTTTGTTCACATAATTACTTAAGTATTCTCCAAGAAGATGGTGGATTTCTCTCCAGATCTTTTTTGTTCCTGAACCCTCACAAGAATCACCTTTACAAGTCCATTCACAACAATCTTAGCTTTTTCTTGTGTGCACCTCAAAACTTTTCTAGTCTCTATCCATTACTTAGTTCCAAAGCTACTTGAACATTTTTAATTACCTTTTAGAAAGATTAGATAATGGTTAAAAGCTTTTTAAAAACTAAAGAAAAACACAAAATTATATATCCAAGAAACTCAAAGAATATTAAATAAGCTTAAACACAAACACACACACACACACACACACACACACACACACACACATTGTATTCACTGATGGAAAATAAATTAAAAAATTTTGAAGTCAGCCAGAGAAAAGAGGTACATTATACACAGAATAATAAAGAAAAATTGTGGTATATTTACATTAGAAATTATATTTGCCAAAAAATAATGGAGTAATGTTTTAAAGTGATGAAAGTAAAAACAAACCTGTCAACCAAGAATCCTATACCCAGCAAAAATATCTTTCAAAAAACCAAGAAGAAGCAAATACTTTTTAAGTCAAATAAGAACTGAGAAAACTTGCTGAGGCTGTTCTCAAATCTGCAATCTTTCTGTAGGAATTGAGAAAACTTAAATGTAGTGGACTTACACTGCAAAAAATATTTATTAAAGAAAGATAATTAGGCAATATAGTTTTAGAAAAAACAATATAATTTTAGACCAAAGCAATATAATTTTAGACAGAAACTTGGATCTGGTGAAGAAAATGAATAAGGCTGGAAATGACATAGAAATTAAATATAATTTTTTTTGCGGTACCGGGGATTGAACCCAGAGGCATTCTACCTCTGCGCTACACCCCCAGCCCTATTTTTTTTATACTTTATTTTGAAACCAGGTCTCACGAAGTTGTGGAGGGCCTCACTAAGTAGAGAGAGAGAGAGAGAGAGAGAGAGAGAGAGCTGAGGCTGGCCGCGAACCCGGATCCTCCGGTCTCCGCCTCCTAAGTACTGGGATTACAAGCGTGTACCACCACGCCCGGCACTTAAATATAATTTTTTTCCTTGTTTTCAAGGCTTTAAAACAACCCTGTCCAATAAAATTTCATAATGATCAAACTTTATTTGTATGTTATCCGGTGGCTGCTAAACACTTTTAATGTATCCAGCATTACTAAGGAATTGAATTTTAATTTTAATCCAAATTTAAGTGGCCACATATGTCTAGTGCAACACTAAAAAAAAAAAAAACTGAAGCAAAAGGAGTAGGAAGTGTTTGTTATGCAAATTAAATGTATGGCAATAGAATAAGTGAAAGGAGGGAGAATTAGACAATATAATACTAGTTGAAGGTTCAAACAAAAACCTGTATGAAAATGTTCATGCCAACTTCATCTATAATTAACAACAGCAAAAAAATGAAAGCAGCCCAAATGTCCCTCAAATATTCATTTGAATAAACAAATCATAGTACATTTGTACAACAGAATAATACTCAGCAATAAAAAGAAATGAACTACTAACACAAACAATGGGACAAGTCTCAAATGCAACATATTAAGTGAAATAATTCAGTGCCCAAAGACTTTCTGCTATTGTTCATATGACATTCAGGAAATAACAAAGTTTATGTGCAAAAAAAAATGATCTGTAATTGCTAGGGCTGGAAATAGGGGAAGGCTTGAAGATAAAGGAACACAAAAATATACACCTAAAGGTAAATCTTTCTGTACTTTATTTTTTAAAATAAGAACCCTATTATATTCAAAGTAGATTTATAAAATTGAATAACATTATGTTTTAAGATAATGAAATTCTTTTTAATGATTATAATATCTAAGATATAACTAATTTCTAAGAGAAAATATTACAAGTCCAGAATCAGAAGTATGCTTTTTTTTTTTTTTTGCGGTACCAGGGATTGAACCCAGGGGCCTTCTACCTCCGCGCTACACCCCCGGCCCTATTTTTTATACTTTATTTTGAAACCGGGTCTCACGAAGTTGCGGAGAGCCTCACTAAGTAGAGAGCGAGAGAGAGAAAGAGCTGAGGCTGGCCGCGAACCCGGATCCTCCGGTCTCTGCCTCCCAAAGTACTGGGATTACAAGTGTGCGCCACGATGCCCGGCTAGAAGTATGTTTTAAATTATTATTTTCTGTTAAGTCACCCATCAGTCTATGGGATGCTAATTTAGACATTCCCTTTCTCACTGGTTTTCAACCAGTTCTCCACAATCCTATGGGCGTCTTCATTTTCTTCAGTCACTTCTACCCACCGCTCTCATCCAAGGTACAGACTAATTTCAGTGGTTGTGTGAGATTCTTCTACCTCTCCATGAAGAATGAAACAGAAAAGAAAACCCCATCCAGCCACATCAACCACAAGGGACCTTGTTTGTTGACTAATACAAATGAAAATATGCAACTGTTACATAGAACAAAAGTTATCCCTAAATCTAAAACAATTAAAGACCCTGAACACTTTTACTAAAAACCTTTGTTCTTTGCTTTGTCCCACAGTTTCCATAACATTTTTCACTCAATTTTTTTCAGTCAACTTTATTTTTTATTTTCCATCAATTTCACTTTTTCCCAGTGATATACATTGCAGGAAATGCCTGTCTAAGATATGTTCTTTTCACAGGTTATAAATAAGCGTGTGTGTGTGTGTGTGTGTGTAACCTCCAATTGGGAAAAAACAGAGCAAGGGCCAGAAACTGTCTCCTATATAGAAACAGCATGTTTTTTCTTTGTTCCGGTACAGGTCCAATAAAAAAAAGGGAAGGCAAGTGGAGCCAGAGGTGGCAGAAATTATTCTCATTTTTTTCCCCTTCAGGGGCACCCATTCAGTATTCTTATTTAATGAACTTTCACTATGTGCTTTCACTGAATAAAGCAGATATGGTTTGTGCCTTTAATGGAGCCTACATTCTAATAAGAGATATTCAAGGAGAGGGGAAAATAAAAAGCCTAAGAAAATATATAATATAAAGCATTTTCAATACAGCAAGAAATTTTCCCTTGGTATTAATATTGCCAATATGTCAAATACCACTCTAATTTTAAACATAAAGCAACTTATTCTTCCTTTGTAAATAAATATTTTATTTTATGTAGATTTCTTTAGTTACATTCAGCAAAACGTCCTATTTGTTCTAATTATTCATCATTATGCATGTAAGTCTAAAGGTACCTTGAATCAAATACAAAGTTAACAGTCCACAATCTCTCCTACCTGTCCATTACTCTGCTAGGTAACATTCAATATCTATGAGGATACTGACATACTGAGTTTCACACAGTGGCAAATTCATTTCTACAGAGAAAAAAAAATTTTTTTTGCAATACTGGGGATTGAACCCAGGGGCATTCTACCTCCAAGCTACACCCCCAGCCCTATTTTTTATTCTTAACTTTGAAACAGGGTCTCACTAAGTTGCGGAGGGCCTCACTGAGTAGCTGAGGCTGGCCGTGAACCTGTGATCCTCCTGTCTCAGCCTCCCAAGTACTAGGATTACAAGCGTGCACCACCATGCCCGGCGAGAAAATTTAAATTTTACATTTAACAGCGACCTAAATTCCTGAAATAATGACACTTATATTTATGGAAGAAAACTAATATTTTACTACAATTTCAAGACACACAAAGGGAGTCAATAAGTAGAAGCTAAGTTCAAGATCATTCAGTGTCAAACCAAGTTACAAAGCAAATGGAAATACAATTCGGAAAAATCAGGGCCAAGATGTGGCATGAGGGTGGCAGGAGTATGATGCACGACATCAGGAATTCTATCCCAACTCTTCGGGATAGAAGCTCAGCTCTTCAGAAATATGAGACAAGACTCTGATAGAGCCAGCATCCTGGAGTATGGACATGGGAATCTCCTCAGTTTCAGAGACCCACAGAAGGAACAGAGAAATCCTAGGTATCCAGAAATCTGGGCACCAGGGAGTCCAAGATGCAACCTGGCTATTCCACAAGGGTACTTTTGTTCCAGTGCTATTTTTATAAATAATGTTATTGGTTCATTGTAATTATACAACATGGTGAGATTTATATAGGCACACATTACTTGGGGTGTTTTGCTCCTAATCCCACCCCACTCCCCCACTTCTTCCCCATACATGTTAGTGAGATTGGTAGTGACACTTTCATATATGAACATAACATTATTTGACCTGTTTCCTTCCTCAATCCTCCATTTTCCCCTTCCCCTGACCCCCATACAGTATTCTACTGGTCTCTCTCCTCTTTTATCTGAAATTCCTTTTCTTTCCTATTTCTCTCTAGCTTCCACATAGAAGAGAAAACATATGACCCTTGACTTTCTCAGACTGGCTGATCTCACTTAGCATAGTGTTCTCCAGTTCCATCCATTTTCCTATAAATGACATAATTTTGTTCTTCTTTATGGCTAAATAAAACCCCATTGCCATAGGGGTACTTTTGGGAGCCATTAGCCTGTAGTTTTATTAAAGTAGTCTTGGACCATTCAGTAACAGTAGCAATAAATTTCTCAGATCTCGGCTACTAAATGATATGTAAATCCAGAGATCATCAAGGGCCATGAAATGGGGAGAAAACGTGGCTGGTTTAATGTTGGTCTCATCTACAGGAAGAATATATACTCTACACAATTTCCTTTTCGTGCTGCAGACTTGAGTCCTGCCTCAACTCCTGATCTTGTCATCTTCTGTCACCTTGGCCCCTTGCCACTTCCCTGATTTCAGCTTGTCACTCTCCTCCCTGCAGTTTCTGCTGCTATGGTCCCTTTGTCTTACCCTTTGACATTTTTTTTTTGCTAGCCACTTGACAGTCTCTCTCAGCTGTCTTCACGCCCCATTCAGGTCACATGGTACACTTGTCTATACTTAACAACACTTAGCCTCAGAAAACAGGTGGGAGATCTCAAGCCTCCCTCACACCTGGAAACCCCAAGAAGACGGCTTCACTGCCTTTCCTCTGAAGTTGGCTAAGGGTTCTTCTGCCAGGCTGCCTCCTTCAAAACAGTCCCCATGAGCATATAGAACAAAAGGGGTTTTTAACCTGTATCCCCTAAATATCTGGGGGAGCTTCCACCTGTTTTCTGAGACAAAAAATGTCAAAGGGATGAGTTCCTTGTTGCTTCTAACTCCCTTCTTCACCTCGTAGATCTCTGGTGTGTGTGTAAAGGAGAAAAGGATAAGCATGTCTTAAAAATGGACACATTCTGTTCATTTCCTTGGCAGTTTTTGCCATTTTCACAGCTGAATGGTGTGTTTGGTAACCCAGAAGTCTAGAATTTCATTTTTGTTCATTGGCCTGTGAGCCTACAAACTCCCTCTGTAGTTAGCAGAAACTCAGGTAGCTAAATATGAATGGAAGAAGATACAGAGGAGAGAAATAAAATATACCAGAACTACTGTTTCAAGTAAATGAACAAAAATTTATGGAACTAATGTGCTAAACCAGGTCAATTATTGGGATGCAATTATAAGGCAATTTAATTTTGTGTGTGTGTGTGTGTGTGTGTGTGTGTGTGTGTGTGTGGTACTGGGGATTGAACCCAGGGGCATTCTACCTCTGAGCTATACCCCCTATTTTATTTTTTTATTTTTGAAACAGGGTCTCACTATTACAAGCATGTGTCACCACACCTGTCTAAGGCAATTTAATTTTGTTCCCCTATTCTTTCTTTAACTTTTCTAAGTTGAACTAGTTTTACCCATTTAATGAAAAGGTTGACATATCTCTTTCCTTTTTTTAGTTCCTTTTAAGTAATGTTAAACCACAAATTTCAAGAAAAATCATAATCCCAAATTGCTACTTAAAATACCTTAACTCATATACTACTAAAACTTCCAAATTCAATTATAGTTTTAGTTCCTCTCTCTCTTTCAACTCAAGATTACTTCAATTGGAAAAAATGAGTGACAGTTAATGTCTGCTCTATTGGTAATTCTTCTTCCCCCAGATTCCAACCCCTTTTTAGAGCTAGAGCGTGGTGATAGGAGGTTGAAAGAAAACTGCATCTTCTTGGGCATCCTGCTTCCCTTTTTCTAGTTGGTGCCACGTGACTAGTTTGTGCGGATAGAATGTTAACTGGAAGGATGGACCACTAGCAGTTTTAGGTAGTTTAATAAGGAGGGCCTTGGGTCAGCCTCCCCTACATTCTTTCATTATCTCCTAGCCAGATGTAGAAAACCCAATGGAGAATGTAAATGCAGCGTTAGTCAGTGAAGGGAGGTTGATTCTGTCAAGGATCTGATAGGAAAACGCCACCCACCAGCACCTAACTTAACTCTAATAGGAATGAGAACCATTGTATTCAACCGCCTAGTTGATGGTCATTTCTTATGGCTGCTCATGCTACCTACCCTAATTCATACTGGGAGAGAGGAAGATGAGAAAGTCAAGAATATTTATACTTGGCTGGCACAAGTATGGTGGTTCTTAGGAGATATCCCTGGGGAATTGTTCATACTGCTTGCTAACAATTCTCGACTCAGGTGAGTTATTCTTCTCATACTTACTACTTACGTCTACATTTTTTTTTTTTGGTAAAATGGAAAGTTTTATGCAGTCTAAATGAAAACCAGAGTACTGATTTTGTTGTTGTTGTTGTTGCTATTATTTTCCACACTGAGGATCAAACCCCAGGCCTCATGCATGCTAGGCACACACCTTACCACTGAGCTACATCCCCGACTACATCTTCCAGGAATCCACAGTTACATTCAACTTCTCCCTTCTGATACTTGCCTGAGCATCCAAGATAGTGTCTGTCTGGCTCCGCAGCACACATGCCCCTCAAGTGATCACTAAAAAATAGTGACACATCCTTTGCTGCAACAAACTCTGAGAGCACAGGCCAGCACCACTGTCTCACCTTCATTACCTGCATCCCCAATCCCCACTTTGGAGCAGCTTCCCAGTCTACTTTGGCCTTTTGGATTATTCCAAATAGGAATCAGATATCAGTCTAATGTACCCATCTTACTGAGGGAGACAAATATCAGTGTGTGTGTGGGGGGGGTTCCTTTATGTTGTCCTTTTTTGGTAGTAAGAATTTATTTTTTATGTTCATTTATTGGTGCATTGTAATTACACATTTTGATATATGTCAGGGTATGAACATCATACATGCACACATTGCACATTTAGCCCTCCCTCCAATCCCACCCTATTCCCTCCCCCTTCCCTTCCTTTCATGCTCTGGATAGTGATTGAGTCTTATAGGTTTGTGTATGTACATCATGTGCTATAGTGTGTTTCCCTCCACCCCCCCCTCCCAACTTCCTCAGTTAGGTCACCTTCTTTGTCCATCTAAAGATTTCTTCTTCTTCCCTTCAAAGTCCCTTCTAAGTCCCATTCTTTCTAGCTCCTACAGATTAGGGGAGACATCTGATTTTTTACTCTTAGTGACTTACTAATATCACTTAGCATAACGTTCTCTAGTTCTCTCCATTTCCCTGCAAATGATGTGATTTTGTTCTTCTTTGTGGCTGCATAAAATTCCATTGTGTACATATCCCATAGTTTTGTGACCCATTCATCTGTTGATGGACACCTTGGCTGGTTCCAAAGTTTGGTAATTGTGAATTGTGCAGCTATAAACATAGATACACATGCATTAGTCTGGTAGTTGGGTTTTAGTTCTTTTGGGTAGATGCCTAGAAGTGGTATTGCTGGATCATATGGTAGGTTTATTCCCATTCTTCTGAGGATCCTCCATACTGTTTTCCAAAGCAGTTGCACTAATTTGCAATTCCACCAACAGCGTAGTAGAGTTCCTACTTCTCCACATCCTTGCCAGCATTTGTTGTTGTTTGTGTTTTTAATGATTGCCATTCTAATTGGGATTAGGTGAAGTTTCAGGGTAGTTTTGATTTGCATCTCTCTGATTGCTAGTGATGTTGAACATTTTTTCATACATTTATGGGCCATTTGTATTTCTTCTTCTGTGAAGTGTCTATTTAGTTCACTTGCCCATTTGGTAGTAAGAATTTATGATATTCAATTTTTCTGTTCCAATATTTTCTAGCTATATTTTACTGATATTATCTTCCTGAAACTCACTGAGAAAATGCATCTGAAATTATTAAAGGTGGCTTGTTGTCTGCATTAACTCTGTTTTGATGAAATTCATTGATCCCTCTCACTTGACTTGCTCTGAGGGACAGGATACCAGGTCCCAGGCACCATTATGTGCAGGATTCACAAGATGACAGCACTCCCCTTCAAAATGTCTTCTTGACACCACACACACACACACCTGTAAGCTTATTTGACTCAACATAAGGTCTTCTAGAATTGTGTAAATATTTCTTCAACTAAATGGCTTGAAAATTTCCATTTTGACTTGACATTTCTCTTTGCAACATTCTATCTACTGCATTTTACCACCTCAAGGGAAACTTTAAATACACGTAATTACATACATCTAGATGTAGAATTCTAGAACTCCCAGTGACTTCCTGTCAGAACGCTCTAGATGATGTGGGATTATCATCCAACATTCAATGTTGCAAATATAAAATTAGGTTCTTACTTTATCCTCCCTCTCTTTCTCTCTCACTCATTTTCTCACTGAATACATTTAGGAAAAAATTTCCCTAAAAATCTATATATTTAATCAGAATTTTTAAGTTTGAAGAATCAGATCTTTCTTCCATTCAGAGAAATTACCCGCCATTGTCCCTTAAATTATTGGCTCTATTATATTCCTGTTGTACCGTCTTTCTGGAAATTCTAGTATATAGGTATTAAGATTCTCAGCCTCATCTACATTTCTCATCATTTTTATTTCTTCTTATTAGTCTTTTGAAGTCTTAGACAATTATTCAAGTTAACTTACTAATGTCTTTGTTAGCAATATCCATTCTGTTCATTGTATTTCTGGTTAATTTGGGCAATAATGTTTCATACTAAACATTCTGGTACTTTTATTCCCCTTTTCAATGACCACATAATCTCTTCAAATGTAATAACCTCTTAAACCACTCTGAGGATATGAATTACAATTTTTCTGAGGTTTTCCATGCTTTGCTGCATTAATCCTGCTTCTTTAGGGTGTTTGAACTCAGTGTTCCTCTCACTTCCCTCCTCTCAGCTGATGATTCTTTTCAAAAGTCTCATGATAAATATTTTATTGTCTGATTATATACCTACTTCCAAATTAATGCCCTTAATATAGTTTCAAAAAATGAGCCCAAGGCAAAGTGGCTATTATCTTTTATTTTGATGGAAATAATATAATTAATTCCCAGTACTGCAAAAGTCACACTCATTTTTCATAGGAATAAAAAGTTTTTAAAACCTAATTATGAACAAAGTAAATATTAAAAAGCACTTTCACTAGCCCTGATTAAAATGTAATCATAATTATTTAATTTTTTAAAAATGACGTGGCCCACACAAAATCATTCTAGGTAAAGTGCCTCTGAATTTGCACACTCAAAAAAGATATTCTAAAAGTATATTCTTTTTGATTCTATGTTAATGAAAAGACAACGGAAAGATTCTCTGATTGCTATTCTTTCTCCTTTTCATGATTCATGCCCCTCTTCTTTGTGCTTTCTCATTTCCAAGATGTCAATAATCTGCAACAGGAAACTTTTGCTAAGTCATGACCAAGATAAATCAGGTGTGCTGAGGTAATGGGGGAAATAGTGGGGAAGTCATAGAAAAGATAAGAAAGTACTTTGCAGTAATGTACTATACATGTGAAAAGTTTGTTTAAAAGGTAGACCTCATATTAAGCGTTCTCAACACACACACACACACACACACACACACACACACATACACACACAGCACACAGCAAAGCCAAAGGAGCATGAAGAAACTAACTTTTGGAGGTGATGGATATATGTTCATTACATTGACTTGGCTGAGGTTCAAAGTCATCAGTTTGTATACATTAACATGTGCAGTTTTGTAAAATAACAATTATAAAACCATAAAGTTATTAGAAATAAATAAATAGACTTTGTTAAACTTGGAAGAAGGAGAAAGAGAAGCAGGAGGGGGAGGAGGAGGAGGAAGAGGAGGAAGGGGGAGGAGGAAGAGGAAGAGGAGGAGGAGGAGGAAGAGGATGACAACTATGACGACGACGATGACGACGACTATAACAGCAAATGGACAAAATGAATTATAAAGCCCCTCTGATCTACAGACTGTCCTCTGAACACACTCCAGGTCAGAATCTGTTTGATTTTATAAAAAGTTAAGAAGGAGAAATAACTGAAGAGAAGGCTGGGGCTCATTACATGGAAGAGGACAAATATATGTTACCTTGCAAAGAGAACTCCAAAACCCAGGCTAGATTAAACCCCAAGTGAAAATGAAATTTCCAGGCAGCCAAGCTGAGGGGACCATGGGATGTCATACATTCAGAGTAAGACTTTATTCTTCATAATTGAAAAATACTATGCATTAATCAGGAAAATGATGAACTATCACTATGGATGCTATAATGATCTTATTTTATCATTTGTTTCAGTTGGAGATTCAAGGTAATGGAAACTGCATTCTAAATGAAATGTATCCAAGGTTTTTTGAAGGAAGCGAAAAACTAGTTTCACGATTTTAATCCCTAGCTGACATCAAAAGTCTAAAAGGATTAAGAGTTCAAGATTAAAGAAGAAATACATTTCCTTGGAGAGATTCCCCCACATACAGTGGGGGAATCTGGCCCACATACAGTGGGATAGAGGGTATTTTCTCCTGACCTCAAAACCCAGTAGGAAGGTCTTCAACTATATCAGCCAGAGTTTTAGCTGTGCACTAGGGATTTGGAAACAGTAGGCTGGTTTCTGACTCAAGCCTAACAAATATAAAGGGTTTGGAACAGTGACTGCCCAGCTATTCTGATGATGATGGCACATTAGAATCATCCAGGATTTCCAAAGTTGACATAACATAGAGTTTTCTGTGAACTAGATGTGGATCATGTGCCCAAGAATGATAGCATCAGATTGTTCTAGTTCCTGCCTCAAAACTCTATGGGGAGAGGCAAAAAATGGACCATTATAGAAAGAAGCTAGGTATGCTTAGGAGCTAAAAAAAAAAAGGGTAATCAGGATACAACCATAATAAATGAATTCCCTTATGCCAAGAGAGTGCATGCTGTGGGAAGGAGGGAAAAACTGATCTCATCAATCAGAAAAGACTAGAAGCATGGTTCTCAGCCAAGGACAACTTCACGCCCAAGGGATATTTGGCAATGTCCAGAGTCCGTTTTGGTCATCACAACTTGGAGAGTGCATTCAAAGTACTCCTGGCATCAAGTGGCTAGAGATCAGGAATCTGGCTAAGAATCATAAAATGCACAGGATGGGTCCATGCAGCAGAGAATTATCCAACAAAATGTCAGTAGTGGCAAGGTTGAGAAACCTGGACTAAAGGATGCTGATTTAACAAATAAGCCCCCAATCTTAGTGACTTATAACACAAATGTTTATTTCTCATTTGTGCTGTCTCTACTGCACATTGTTTGTGCTTCTGCTCTGTGTGTCTTCATGGCTAAACCCAGCCTCCATCTAGAACATCACCAGTTAACATGGCAAAGCAAACAGAAATATGTTGAACAAGACACACATTTTTAAATCTTCTGATAGAAATGGCATGCATCTTCTTGTCTCTATTTCATTGGCCAAAGCAAGTCCTCTCATGCATTGGTTTTTTTTTACCGCATAACAACTTACTCCAAAATTTAGTGACTTGAAACAATGGAGACTTACAATCTAGGTGTTTCTGTGGGTCAGGAATTGGGCATATGATGGCTGACTCCTTTTATTTAGGATCTCTTGAGACCTGCAATTGAGTTGCCAGCCAGAGCCACAGTCCTCTCAAGGTTCAAATGAGATAGGGTGTGCTTTTGAGTTCATCTGTGGTTGTTGGAAGGACCCAGATCCCCACAGGCTGTTGGACTTAGGGCCTCCGCTTCTTGCTGACTGTTGGCTAGGGATAGCCCTCGGTCCATGCTAGGCGTCCCTCTCCAGCAGATGAAGCACACATTAAGAGCCAAAGAAATACCAATTCAAGAAAGTCACTAGATTCATTCCACTGGTAAGGGAAGGACATTATACGAGAATAGATATCAGGAACAGGAATCATTGGGGGCCATGTCAGGAGCTGCCTACAGCACCTTGACATTCATGAAGTCTATAAGGTAGGATGTATAATTCTTTCACCAGAAGGGGAGACACATGGAGCAAACCTATAACAGTTAGTGAAGGTTAATGGAATCTACCTTTCCAAAATGTCTCCTCTTTCCTACTTCGTCAGGCTCAAATTGAGGATGGGTGAAGTTCTTTTTAAATCATTATTTTAAGTTTTTTGGTTATTATATATAACTGGAAATATAAACTTCTGAAGTGAGAGATAAACTATGCTTTATTACCCAAAGTTACCAGAGGATCTCCTATCACCTAAGATCAATCAGAAGAGTTATAGGTCCTCCCCCAAATTTCACTCTAGGTAATAATATAAACTAGTTCTGCAGAAGAATTTTTTTTTTATTGGTGCATTGTAATTATACATTTAATAGGTGTTAGGCTATAAGAGTCATACATGCACACATTGCCCGATTTGCCCTCCCTCAAATCCCACCCCGTTCCCTCCCTTTAGTGCTTTGCACAGTGATTTGAGTTTTATAAGTTTGGATGT